>JAAGNO010028708.1:0-16766 GCA_033439905.1 Ceryle rudis | reverse complement strand
TTTCTCTTTCTTACAAAGCACAACGTTCTGCAAGCTAAAAGCATGCAACACAACGAGCCAAGGGACCTGCAAGATACCAACAGGAAGGGAGCCCAAGGGGGCAGGTGGTGACCATTTGGGCAGCCCACCAGCAGGCTCCAGCAGCACTACTCCACAGGATGCTGCTGCAGGGACTCATGCCAATGGAGTTTGAATGACAGGGTGCTGGAGAGAGCTGCCAGAGCACCACCAACACAGCACCACCAGCTTTCACAGGAACAGATGCTTGGCAGAAATTATTTCCATCTCCTTCCATTGCTCAGACATCATGCAAGACAGGAGCACTCATCACAAAATCAAATAAAATGAAAGCATAGATGGGGAGGGTTTCTATGAAGGAAAAACTCCAACTCACATAGCAAGGTCAATCTTCCCCCCCTCCCCCCCAAGAACTGAAATATCCAGGACATTAAAATGCTTTATTGAGTCTTTTTCATCCAGCAATGTTACTAGGTGGTTTCCTCCTCTCACTGTTACAGTTCCAGGCTTAGAATGAAAATGTAAGAGGGTTTTCTCTTCCTTCAGCACAAGCCAAGGTGCTACATTAAAAGCCAACTACTGAACTTGAGCAGCATGGAGGAAGAGCCGCCCCTGCACTTCTGCTGGAGAGGAAATGTTAGCACACAGCCAGCAGCTGTCTCTGCTCCCTGGGAAGGCAGCAGGCAGCTAGATTACTAGCTAACAACATCTGTAGGTGGAAAACTCATGAATCATTACCAGTACAGAGGAACACAGCAGTGTAAGGGGACGACAGGACAGAGTGGATGCAATGCAACTGCCAGTTCTCGCCAAATCCTCGGCAGGCTTCCCACTTTCCACCCAGACACTGACTCCCCACCAGGACTCTTGCGGCCCCTCCTTTTCCACAGGCGCTTCCCAACACCTGGGAGCGGTGAGAGGCGAGCGACCGCAATGCACATCAGTCAAGCAGCCTGCGTGGCTGCTGCAGCGTTCAGTGCTGCCACAGCTCTGAAGCATTTTCTGCTTTGACACAGTTTTCACACCCACCCTCATAAGGCTATGGAATCCACCCTGGCTGCCGACATTTTCCAGCTTCAGTCAGTGTGAGGGAAAAGCATTTTATTTACAGATCCGAGGCAGTATGATGGCTAGCCTGCAACGTAAAGAGTGGTGGCAATGCTCTCTACCTCCTGCTAAAGCTCACTTTGATACTGTTGAAAAATAAGGAAATAAGAACCTGTATTTACTGTTGAGGATGGGACCAGAGCAGTGCTAAGAAGCCACCTCTTCTCTCTGCTTCATTACACATCTAAGGAGATGGCAAGAGCAAGTGAGACATGCTGGGGTTTCTCAACACAGGTTGACTTCTGCTATTTCATCACCATTTTCTGACTCCTGCCCTCTGTTCCTAAACCATTTTTTTAAAGATGTGACTAACAATGTGGAGGTCTATAATTTCAACCATGGTACAAATCAGCAGGAGGGGCAGTGACAACGAGAAGGTTTACCTTGCTATTTTGCCCGCAGAAGCCACCAGCAGAGTTACAATGTTTATGAACCTTTATCTCAAAGGTTCCACTCATTACAAACAGTAAAGCCAGCGCCAGGCTCTTGCCATGTTAAAATCCCTTGATTTAATTGCACAAACAACCTCAATAGCAACATGCAGGGACTAAGCAGTCACATAACAATATGCAGGGTAAATACAACCAACCTCATGGTTTAATATTTACATGAAAAAAAAATACTGCTAATCCACATTTATTGCAAAAAAAGTACATCTTCTGTTATGGATTCACTTTGCTTGTGACATTACAGTCCATGAAGTAACTGGATACTGACCTTTAATTTCATACCTGGAAGAATGCCCTAGTCCCCAGTGGCTAACGTGTAGTATCTTAAGATAGTGTTGTAGCTGGTTTTTGACACGCACTGAATGCCCTGTCTTTCTCAAAAGAGCCTTCCAGAAGCTCTTAAGGCACTTACTCTTTACTGTGCAAAAATACTGTCCAGTGATTTAAAAAAAAAAAAATAGAAAGAAAAAAAGATTAAGTGACCACGCCAATAAAAGTACTTGTCCTTTATTAGTATGCCTAGTGGGAGGGAGAAAACAGAGATGAAACAAGTAGAATTGGTTTCATTCTGTGACAAGTGCAAATACCAAAGAGAATGAAACTCACCACACATTAAATAAAAAATTGTGCTCATGGAATATTCTCCAGCCAAGAATTTTCTAACCTGTGAGTAGTTATCCAGCTGAAAAATAAGTAAATCCAGATAAAAATGAGAAGAAAAACTCACTGCAATTTGTACCATAAATCTCATCACCTAATTGCTAAACTGGGATGCACAGGAAGATGTTTCTTAAAAGAAGTCAGAGAACTCCACTGCTACCAATTAATGTACAGTCATACACTGCATTAGAGATCCCACTCACTGCATGTATTTCAGGAGAGTGGGTATTTCTTAGGCCACTAACCAAGAATTTATACAGAAGCATCTCAGCTGAGTAACAAGGTAAAAACAAGATAGAAAATTCTTATGATCGAGGCACTGCAGGTGCACTTCATGAACTTCAAGGTCAATTGAACCACTGAGGCAGTGGACTTCATCTCATAACCAGCAACCATATGACAAATGCATGAGTCATGGCACAGACAGTGGAAAAACAAAACCAAAAACAAACAAAAACAAACCAACCCAACACAACAACTAACAATAAAACACCTCAACAACCAAAGAGAACAAAATTCTCAATCATTGACAGCTGAAAACACGAGTCAAGAAAATGAAATCACACACTTGGGGTGACAGCACAAAAAGTTCTTTTGGTAACAAGGTTTCTTTCAGCAACTAAGAGGAGGAATTAGATACAGCTCTTCAAGGACAAGGTATTAGTAGGAGCTTTTCTCAGGCTGAGAGCTCTCTTAGGCTGCTGTGCTCCTACCTGGAGTACCCTGAGATAGAGGAGATGATGTACTGCTACAGATCAATTCGTACCCAATTGACATTCAATTTAAGGTGATGGCTAGTCAGCCAACTCCAAGCTTGCATGCCTTGCCAATAGTAAAACCTCTTACAAAAAGAAAGGGATAAAAAGGATCAGCAGAGATCAGGGTCAGGTGAACTTAGAAAACATGCAGGAGATTGTACTTTTCCAAAGCTAGTAAGATTTTTTTTTTCCCTTATACAAGACACCACTTTCAATGGGCTGTGTAGATATTAGAACAGGATTCTTGAATTCGGAGGGACATTGGATGTGCTGTTTATCCTGAAAAATAGAACCATCTCAGCCATAAGAGATGATGTTGCTAAAGGAAAAACGGCGTAGCTGAAATTCTGCGAAAACATTTTTATAAAGGTACTGCTGCAATTTACCCCAATCCTTCATTACTGTTTGGCAGAGAGAGTTGTAGTAGCCACTGTTCACAGTACACTTGGAAGAAATCACTAAGGGAGTTACTTTACAGGGTCTTCCTGAAATGGACTTCCAATAAACCAATAAATGCAAGTATTCAAAAGAAAATGTGTTTAAAAAAAATACCAGAGAGGCTTCATTCCTAGCAACGATGTCCATCAGAAAAAGGCAATATCAGAACAGCTTTCTCAGAGTACCACTCCCCTGCTCAAGTTCACTCTGCTTCGCTTTTTCTAATGCTCACTGAAAGTTTTTTCCAGTGTTGACCCTACCCATACAATTCAAATTTCACAAAATCCAAAGCTATGCCACTTCCATTTTTCTTGCTACCTTGTAGCTCTGAGCAGCAGCAAAACACAGGAGATCACCAGTGTCTCAAGGATACAGCACTACAGTGCTTGGAAACTCATTAATTGTCTTCAAAATTACAAGGGCTAAACTTAAATAAATACAAAGTGTGCATGCTCCAGAAAGCAATGCCTCTTAGTTGCTAACAGTTTATTATTTCATGAACTAAATGCAGTAGTCAGGAGGGATGTATTAATAACCAGAACCTCCTACACAGCTGCAAGCAGTGCAGGTCTTGGCTTTAATGAAACATCAACTATTGTAAGCAGTAAAGCAAGTTTTAACTTAGAACTTCCTAATTATTTCTTCAAAGCACATGCAAGAGTTCACCAAGTTAACACATGACTTTTTACCTTCAGGACAGTATATCAGCTTCCAGATACTTGAATTCTGATATTTCTGGCTAAAAAGAGATGACATGAAGAGCCAGCAGTGGAAAGAGCCACAACACTTTTCACCATGTCAGCTATTCCAAACATACCAGCTAACACTGATTATGCTGTTAGCAACATTCACTTGGATGGAAAAGGAAACCGTAACTGACTTTTATCTCTCTGCATCCTAAAACCAGTCCCACATTCCCTGTGGCTGCCTCCTCCTCAAAGCAGGTTGAGCCTTCTGACAGAACACACTAGCTTTGGTGAACAAATTCCTGGAGTGGGGGATAACAGTAGCAAACACTTAGGTTGTTCAACCTGCAAAGTTATTTTCTAGGCAGTGATCGATACTATTCCTCCCAGACCAAGATGAGATAATGCTAAGGCAATAGATACTGATTCATATCCACAAGTTGGATGTTGAAAAAAAACCCAAACCCAACCAAAACCCCACCCAAGAATACATGGCATGGGGTGCCTACAAAATCAACCATTATCCTACATGAGTCAGAAAAACAGCTATTACAGACTGAACTGTACTATTACACTACTGCAGAGAGGGAGCACACACCTGCTATCCTACCCATTGCTTGGCAGCTCACGTACCAGTGCTCTCAGTCTTACTTCAGAAAGGCATTTCTTCACCTCTGTGCAGAAGCCTGAAAGCTTTTAGATTAATTCATGGAAAAAGAATCTATCAAGGTCTATTAAGCACAGGGATAATACAACCTTGTAAGCTGAAAACTGCTGTATGATAAGAGCATGAAAGAAAGAAGTGTAGCACTCCCATCTCTCTAAATATTTTTACACCACCAAATTCTGCCTCCCACCCTCCGCTTCTGTTTTTTGTTTTTATACCTACCCAACTCTATAGGCCACTTTCAGAGATTAAACTCTGGAACAAAGGCCAATTTCTCCCAGTAAGTCAAGCTTTGATAGGAGGTCAGGTAACACAGGCATCATGTATTCCATGTAGCTCCTTCATACTCTGTACTTCAAGAAAGGTTGTCTCTTAAATGCACAAACACAGAAGACAAGCATTACTCATCCATGACAGCATACTGCACTTGGGACTACTATGACAATAGCACTGAGAGCTGGGTGACGATTCAGTAAAGCCAGGTGAGGAGAAGAAGTAAATAAGAATCCCAAGACTGACTGACCTGGGTCAGCATGTTCCATTACTAATTTTGTAGGAGGACTTTAGATTGCTTCTTTTAAGATGGGGAAAAACATTCAAACTAGTTGTCTTCAGTGATGAAAATGAAAAGCCTTGTGCTAGTCTGTACAGAATACTGTGAATCCACCCACATATTTCTTCTCAGTGATTGGGGATGCCCAGTGTCACAGTGGTGAGCATATTGTAGAGACTGGTAAAAGGAATCACACTGGTGTTATGATTGAACTGTGCATCACAATTGTTTTTCCTTGCTAGCTAATTTGCATTTTCAGTATACTTCCTATCACTCTGCTAAATCAGAACTCCCATGTAAAATCAACTATCTACAGATAAGTAAATTATTAAATTAAATTAAACAACACACCCTCCAGTGGGGGATACCTTAAAGAAGCTTGTCAGGGAGTATTAGACTTCAACACTATTCACATATCAGAACAGAGATATCAATCTCAGTTTCATAACCAAAAAGTTCAAATGCTAAGCAATCATGTAAAGCAAAAGTTTCCTCTATTTTGATATACCATGAATGGACAGAGTCGGAGGAGTGCTCAAAATACATGTTCCCTCCATTTCAACCATTCCACTTCCCTCTTCTTAATCTTCTTCCACGCTGTGTCTGGACATAAATGACATTAAATGCAACACTTATCTGAAAATATAAATGCATAAACCCAAGAATATGTCTTTGTTGGTAATCCAGATTCAGGAGACTTTGAAGTCCATCAACTAACCCAAAGAATTCACAGTCTATCTATAAACATAACATTGCAAGGAATGGCTACTATGAATGCATCTCATTAGATTTGCTCCTCAAAAAGCTATATTTAAAAGCAATTTTGATAATAATTGCAATCAAATAAAATCTCAGTAGTCAAAAATACATTTAAATACACAGGTGGCCAGAATCTCACAACTAAGAAATATTGTCACAAAAGGAAGTCAAATAAAGTAGCAATATAAATCACCCGAATTAGAAAACACAGAGTAATTAGCCTGTTGCTTCACTAATTTGTATCTATTTTCCAGTATTAGTGTCATGTGCTAATTGCATAATCACATTACAAAAAGCCAGTAGAAGTTACTGAGAGACATGCTTCACCCAGATGTAGATCAGAGCAGGAATATATTTTACCCCACTCCACCTCAGAGGCAGCAAATCCCATCTGCAGGCAGTACCATTTACACTGCAGCAGTTGTTGAAGCTCTTCGTGCCCACGCACTGGGAGTGTGGACAGCTGTCAGTCAGCTCAGTTCAATACAAAACCCGACAGTTTAATTGATGCTACTCATTGTGTGGACTGCTACCTATGTGACTGTCAATCATTTTAGGAAGCAATCAGCTAAACCAAAATCTGTATCAACTTTTCTTGACCAAACAGCTGTCAGAACCCAGAAATGAGGTGCACTTGAACAAACTTTAAAAATGAATGACAAGACACCTAAGTCTGACCCTGTGATCCTTGCCTCTTTTCACTATCAATGGAGAAATGTAAACATTTTCAGAAAATAGCTTATCTAAAATATACTGCTTGCCCATCACAGGGTGAGATCTTAAGGGAGTCTCTTATGAACAGCTCCACAGCTTCAGCTTTAGGCAGTTTTTAGATACTTGAACTAGATCAAACTTCATCAGTTTCTGCAACAGAAATTCACACCTGCAGATTGGCAATCTGTGGGAGTTTATAGCTCAGTGACATCTAAAAACATCTCAGGCAGAGTTAAAAGTTTAATTATACACACAAAATTAACAATAGGACAATTCCTAATGGCACATTATTTGGTTCTATAGTTAATTAAGTAGACTTGCTTGTTCAGCGCTCTGAAATGATCCACAGAATTTCCATTGTTGGCTGAGACATTTCAAAATCCAGCATACCACAAATATGCTGGAGAGCATACACTGAGCACCACACCAAAACAACCCACCCCCATGCAAACCAGTTTCTGAAGCAAAGTGTTACTGCAGGAGTGGTGGATTTCTAACTGGAATAGGTTTAATACCTTTTTAAATGGGCATAAAACATCACTACACCCATCAGCCTGGCTTTCTTTGGCAGAAAAAGGATACACCTGCTTTGTGGTTGTTTGGGCTGTATCAATGTCAGCTCAGCACAATGGTATTTGACACTATCCATAGGAAAAAACTGTTTTCTTCTTTACAGCATCATTGTTTGTGCACTGGAAAGACCAGTATCAGAAACCTACTTCTGCACGTAACCTATTAAGGGTTCCACAGGATGTGTATCTCTAGGTGCATGCATACATATGTACACAGAAGACAGTAAGAATGCCAGTAAAAGCTAGATTAGATTTTTACAACTGATCTCCTAAGAAGATGGAAGCTATGAAGAATTTAAAATGTTTATTAACAAGACAGCTAAAGGATTTTGGTTTTTTCCCCTGGACTGAGAAACAGTGAAAGTCTTGGCTGGTTTCTCTGATGACTTCAGAAAGACATGCCAGTTTACCTAGGGTTCCTAAATGTGGATCTAGACAAGGATTCTACAAAATACATTAACTTTCAGTGAAAAAGGGGCATATACTTTTCAGTGCCACACCTCTTGTCCTTTTGAAAGGAACAGAAGCTCTTCAATAGCCACAAAACTGTTAACAGCTACTGGATCTATCATACAACAGGGAAAATAAAAACAAAAATTCTAATTTTAAGAGGTGAACTGATGATAATCCCAAAAGGTAGATCTGTTCAGTCATGGATACAGCCAAACTCTCAAAATGAATGAGCTGACTGTTAAAAGCCCATGCAGACCAACGCATTTGCACACCGAATGTTGCTCTGCCTAGTTTGATACACTGTGGAGTTGAAGAACAAAGAGAACCTGGTGTATGTTCTTTGCTAATGGATGATAAAATGCAAATGTAGCAGAAGTGCCAAGCTAAACTTATTTTTCAAAAAAATCTGAAATAAAAGAAAGCATATATTCAACATGACTTTCAATCAGGGGCTTTGCAATAGGTGGTATTTTTCCTCCATTCTTGACAAAGCTGCAAAAACAAGAGTTGATATATCACATTAAGAATGTGTTGATCTGAACCTTCATTAACCAGTTGTTGAGAATGCTAATTGAGGTGGCTATTCAGTAATCTAATAACCTAGGTATTAACAGGAATCGAGTAAAATTAACAAGGATGTTGAAAAAAATAAATGGGGAACATCTTGGTCTATACTGAGACGACAGTGCCCTTTTCCCCATCACTGACATCTTGCCCTCCCTCAGCTTCAAAAGATTCTGTTGTGCTCTCTCCTCATACCATAACACTGCTTTTGCAGTGCTGATACCTACTTGATCACACTGAAAAGGTCAACAACTGTTTAAACTGACAAGACAAAGGAAAATATAAAACAAATCAGGTCTTCCTATACCCAGGAAACAAAAACAACCCAGGGAGGGCATTAAGCTACTAAACTAATCCTAGCATCAAACAGGCTACGCATGAAATGCTTTGGTTTGACACAATTGGCTTCAGGGAGCTATGGACCACTGCTTACAGATTAAAGTTCAAGAATCACACAACTTCATCGCAGGAGAAGCCTGATAGTCTGATGCCTTGATGATTTAGCAGTGCAGGTCACTAAACAACCAGTTTGCTATCATAACAAAGGATCTTGGAGGCACAACAACAATGCAAATAAATCAACATACTGATGGCAGGGCACATGGGGAAGACGGTACTTTTCAGCATACACCAATGAACATTTTAACACGAATAAAACTGCAAATATAAGGCCCTTCTCTGGGCTCCTTTAGAAAAGTAAATTATGAATACATTTCCTTTCCTCTAATTCAAGAAAAAGTCTTCTAATAAAGTTCCGCAGAACAAGACAGACAAACTCAAAACCTGGCAAATGACCTCACCCATCTGTTTGAGCACAGAAGAAGTAGGAGTTTCCCTGTGCTGGGAAGGGAGTTGAGACTGACATGCAGGATGATGAATCTCAAGGGCAGAGCCAAGGATTCAGGTGGTGCTGGGGGCACGCTGGCTGGGGCCTCTTTTTGCCACAAAAATGTAGGAAAAAAGCCATCTCAGACAGAATATGGAATTCAGCAGCACAAGACTGAGCTTCCATAGCACTGGCTGATGGCTTTGGGATCCTCAGGTCTTGGTCACAGGAAATCAAGCATTAAGGTAATATAGTCAAAGCACACCTAAGATAGAAAAGAAACTTAGCAGCACAGGCTTCAGGAGCAACCTCAAAGAGGGACAAAACCAGGAACAAGATTCTAACCAAACTCATGTCAACACTGGTGCATACAGAGAATGCACCAAATAAATTTTACTTCTAAAAAAACATTTCTAGAGAAGTAGAGAACTTTATTTGGGAAAATAAAACCTAAAATGAAAGAAAGAATCACTTAAGCTTGCAAATTGCAAGGTGTTGAACTGCTTACACTTCTTTTTCTGCAGGAAAAGAGAACACATTTAAGGAAAACACACAAACTAGAGCTTATTACAATGAAGTACAACTCCAGAGCCATACTCAATTGTTCTGCCTGCAGTAGTTCAGGGAGTTATATATATATATAAGATTCACGACATCACAGGAGATGCTCCCTTCTGTGTCCCTGACCAACTCTCTGACCCAGACTGTGTCTAGCATTTTCCTTGCCTGACCTGTCTGTCCTTGGTTCTAATTCTCACTGGAGTTAATCCATCCTTCTCACAGGCTGACTACAAGCAATAATCTTTGTCCACTACTATGAGTTTGCAATAATTGTAAGCAATCTCTATACAAAACTTTCCCATCTGACATAAAAATAACAGATTTTCCAGATTAAATCCTTATGCAGGACACCAAAGCATATCTGTGTATGAAGTACTCAATGAATTATAAAATTCCTGCAAAAAGCTCTATGCATATGTACTAGGAAAAAACACATTTCTAATTTCAAAAGCTCTTAGATGCATTGCAGCTAATAGCTCTTACAGACAGAGTCCCTATTTTGGTAGGAATTACTACTGATTTACTTCTAGGAAATATTTTGACTTCTTGGAATTTAAAATTCAAAATACATAACTCAACAAAAGATTATTTGGTTGATATGGCACACATGAGAAAGATTTTTTACTATATTAAAACACAGTGATAAAAGCATATTTAAAGGAAGGGGAGCAAGATTGAACAACAGGAAAAAAATAACTCTTACCATGTGGTATCAACCATTACCCTGGTTTCAGCTTCTGTACTGACTCATGACCAGCTTACCTCTTAACTACTCTCCTTTTGCCTAGGAAGTATGCACAAAGCACCTCCTAGTCTTGCAATCTGACCTGCATGAGCTGCCACTTGCACCTATCCAACCCCATCACAAAACTGGGATCCAAGGTAGAAAGTTTACCAGCAGTACATTACAAATATACAATTTCCCTTTATTGCTCTATACTACCACACTTTACAGAAGCCCAAAGCTGTTAAACCCTGAAACTCAAGCATTTCATGCTGCTCTCAGCTTTACAGCATGTATGAGTCTGGAGGAGCACTACAGTGCCATAAATATGGCTACCACACCATTGTACCCATTTGGTCACTGAACTCTGTATTTTGCTTTTTATTTTTTAATAGATCTTATTTTGACTTTTGCAGTCTCTTAATGCTAGATATTTTAAGTATGGTACTGTAAGTTCAAAAGGGTTTTCAGGCATGGTAGAATATCACTGCCCTCCACAGACTTCTCTCTAACACAAAGCAATTGACAAATGGAAAAAGATCTATTTTCCACTCACACACCATCATTACCTCTCAGGGAACCTTACGTGTTTTAGTTACCTTTGAATAGATAATTACTGTTTTAAATTAACAAGTACTGCTGAGGTTGAGGGGAAGACTCATATTTAATCAACGATGGATCACATGGAAAAAGAAACAGTATCCGAAATCAAATCCACAGTTTGAAAGGCAACCACGCCAGCTCACAGGTGGAATTTATTGCACATGAGACATCAAAATGTCATTAATTTACCTGTAGGCTCAGGCAGTGAGACAGATATAGGTGACAGCCTATTGCCTTATGTGCAACACAGGCATAAAAATTCTTGAATTTGGGCAGAAGGAATGAGGGCAGTCAATAAACCGAGAAGTAAAAGTAATCTGAATTTAACAGCACATACCTGTTCAATGCATAATCCCATTCCTCTGTCCTAAACAATCACCTTAAGCCTGCAAACAGGTACATGTATCTGCAGATGACTGTAAGGAGAATTATTTAAACTTGTCTTAGGTTAAAAAATTACTTAACAGTTAGACCTAATTAGATATGTCTAACCCAAATGTCTTCACCATTCTTCACTAGATAAAAAGGTCCAGTTGTCATTAGCTAACTGCTGTTGACAATCCCAGAGTCATTGTTTTTCCCAGTATTACAGTCATGATTCCCAAAAGGTGGTGCAGGGTCTATATGTGCCGTGAAGTTTCTTAACATCCTTCTGCATGGAGAAGCTTCATGCAAGTTACTTTACATCTCTGAAGTTTTGAACTTATTTTAGCAACACCTGTCTGAAAAGACACTGCATATCAACTCTTACAGGTGCCATGCTAATGTGTGACTGCGTTATTGCCACAACTTGCAAAGCTTAAGCGGGAAAGAACTTAGTCTTGCAAAGGTACTCAGCTGGCCCTCTGACATCTATTGTTCTGCAGTCACTGAACACATCTCAGTCCTTTATCAGCAAAAAGCTACTTCTAGGCCACTTCTTCTATTACACTTGAAAATAATATTAAAGTACCTACTTATATGGATTTCATATCCATGAAACAATTTGTTGAAATCTTGGATTTCTCTTACTCAAGAAGAATCATAATGACTTAAAGTCTCATATGAAAAGTAAAAAAGACATTCTGTCTGAACAAGTTATTCATGATGATTTCTATGATTCATACTAGGACCATCTAGAACAAACAGCTAAGAGAATACAAAATCAACCTGCAAAGGAGCAATTTTTTTCCCCTAAATTACAGATCCAATGTTAAGTATAGAAATGGAGCAAGGGATACATATACCTGGTTTTCGTATGGAAGCAATGCTGATTTTTTTTAAAGATGCTTATAACCAGGTAGCACAAATGCACATGTATCTAAGGCACTCACATTGCCCTCATCATCACAACACCTGAGCTCCTCAAAATTCCTTCTTTGCACCACTATCTGTGGGAGCTTATGTGAATTGCCCTTTCATGAACAGCAGTTAAGGATATGCACAAAAATAAAAGCATATACTCAAAAATATAGGCACTTTGCAGCCTATACAAATGAACTTGCGAGCAGGTTTCTCTGAAGAAACCTCTCTAGATGGCTGCTATGCCAGCTGTATTCTGGAAGCACACCACTGCTGGCTCTGCTCAGTCAGATCAGGTCTAGGAGCAAATCACCAACACTCGTGCTAAATCAGACTAATGAAGATCATCAGGAGGACCATACTGTTACATGAACTTTCAAGTTCCAAACTGGTACTTTTGCATTGCTCTGTCTTGTATTTCTCACTGGAGAACACTGCTCACCTCAATTCTGCTTACTCAACAGTCTGGACCAGACAATCTTTTGGAAGACATTTTGGTGCCCTCCTGTCCCATATGCTTGAGAATCCTTTGCGTAAGGGTTCAAGAGAAAATGAAGAGAGCACAGGTCTCATCTCGCCTGACTTCAGATACAGCTAGAGTCAAGTGCTGGGCTTTGCTCCTAAATTTCAAAGGGTAGAGAAAGCCTAACTTCATGCAAGGTCCCACAGGGAATCTGTAGCAGATCCCTATCCATATCTCAGATGAACACCTTGGCTACAGGAATACCTTGTCATTCACAGATTTACTTGTGTTCAAACACGCATCATGCTCACCCATCCCTGGCTGCTTTCAGTTATTCTTCTACCATCTACCTTCTGGTACAAAACAAGTCTTAGCAATGTTGACAGATCATATCATACATCCAATGGCTGTCCTGAGATGCAAAACCAGATGCAACCTAAAAAAAAAAAAAAAAGCACAACTACATCTAATAAAATAAAAATACTTAGGAAAGTTAACGTTATACAATGGCAATCAGCCAGGGGGAGAAAAGTAACCTATCCACAGATACTAATCTGTGAGATCTGAGAGGAAAAACCAGGATGATTCTAGCAATAAAAACCCCTTCAGGTTGCATGAACTCAAAATTATCTACATTAATAATCCTACTAAATTAATAATCCTCACTTTGGCCAGGATATAAGGACTGGAAACAGCAGGCCCAAAACCCAGTGCAGGTCTATCTGAAAGGCTCAGCTCCACATGGAGGAGATTTCCCATAGCCCAAGCCATGCAGCAGACAGAACCATTTTACAAAAATACACTTAAGAACCATATGGAATGGCTTTTATATGGGAATGACTAAACAGACCTAGAACTTCAGCATGGCAAAAAGATAGTGGCAGGGGATAACACGGGTCTGTCAAGGCATGACTGCACATCAAGAGTGAACAGGGAACTCTTCATTGTCTCCCAAAACAGGTACTGGGGGGTTGAGGGTCAGGAAGCAAATGAAACCATGAAGTAGCAGGTTCCAAAAGAGGTCCCTTTTCAAGGAGCTGTGAAAGTTACAATCACAGGATGCTGAAAACACAAAGCATATCTAAATTCAAAATCCCACCACAGGCTATGAAATACATAGGCAATATATATAAGATACATATAGGTATATGTAAGATATATATAAAAATAAATGTAACTTATATAAGAAAATATATATATAAACACAAAGTTACCACTTTTTGCTGAGGAAGTCCTTAGCTGTGAACCAGTGAGATGGAAACTAGGAGAATAAGTCATGGGAATATCAGTACTTGTTTGACCTATTATTTTATTTTTCCCTAGATCAGATGTAGTGGAACAGACCAAGTTTCTGATCAGACCAAGCCCAAGCACAGAAAGAGGCTATAGGACTCTGACCCATGCAATCACTAAGCACAGCAGAAGAGTACATGGACACAACTCAAGCAAGCCTCCAAGACACAAGCAGAGGTGTGAGAGAAAACAGCTTGAAACCAGTTCAGCATCTCCTTTCCCTTTCATGTCCAAAGACTGAGAGTTTCCTGGCGCATTCTCCATGGCATAAGACAGTCTCTTCTCCCCTAGCTTAACCCAAGAAAACACACTGGTTTGTATCAGAAGCAAACGTTACTCAATTAAAGAAATCCTTGCTATTTTCTTGCTCTCAGCAACTGCAGAAGATTCCCATGAGCACACCTGCCCTGCACACACTGGAACAAGAAAACCAGAGGGGAAGAGTATCACTGCTGGTACCTGCTTCACAAATCAAAAGTATCAGATGTATCACCTGACAAAGTAATATGGAATTTTTAAAAATGCAATACTTACCATTTGAAATCTAACCAACATACTGAGTTGCAGTGAGGTTAACATTTCTTTCTCTCTCTGCAATACCCCAAACTAAAATTGTTAATTGCCACACAATAATACCCACAACTTAAATTTTTTGAAACAAACGATACAGTAGATAAAAGAAAATGCATTAAGGGGCAAGACACAAAGGTACAGAACATTTTCACACTGCAGTTCCCTGCCCCAACATGGACTCCCAATGCTACCTTTGAAAAATCACTTGCTGCTTCCATGCTTCAATTCCATACATAAAATGGAGGTAACACTACTCCATGACCTCATCACAATCTCGCAAGGATAAACCAAAGACTGCAAAACATCCACATACTATGGGATTGAAGGTCATACAGAAGCCTTTCATAGGTAAGTGTAAGAAACATTTTTAACTAGTGTCATTTTATTACCCTTGTAGATGGAGCGCTCCTACAGCCTTAATAGTCAAGTGAGTTCCAGCAAGGCTGACAAGGAAAAATTGTGGTTGCCTGTTCACTCTGTGAACTAGGGTGCAATGACAGTACTGACATTCTCCCACTAAAAAAAGGCATGTAATGTGCACACTTTTCTACACTGAATGCTTGATGGGGTGGGTTTTTTTCATATGGAAGAAAGCTTGTAGGCTCTTCGTATTTAGTAGTGCCACAGAGATTATCAGCACAATATAATATCACAAAATTTGTTCACAGTGGGTAAAAATCACACCCTGCAGTGAACCAACAAAAGATGACTTAAAACACTAATTTCAGCCTTCACGGTTAAGCCAGTGACAGACTTCTGTTAGCACTACACAGGGATATCTTTCTGGACCAGAATATAAAAAGCACTTTTGTCTTGAGGGCATTTCCTTCAAGACATTTTTAGTTGCCTACAAAAAAAGTCAAGGGAACCTGTTATAATCTGAAGTCCAAAGCAATCTCTCCCATTTGCACTTGTTGATTCAAGTGAAACTAGATGGTGGCATATCCTTGTACTTCCATGATTTTTAAAATCAGGGAAACATAAAGAATTTGGCTTTGTTAAAATAAAAGCATATAACATGCCAGTTTTGTACCCAAATAGTTACAAAGATATACTAGATTTAGAGACAGTACTCTTCTATGAGCCAGGAGCAACCAACAGGACTTCACCATTTCGGGAAGTCAGTCAAGCAATTAAATTTGAAAATAGAGAATAAGATTAGTATTTGAGAGAGAGATTCCAATACATAAGTAGCCATGAGATGACCTGCAAGTACTAAGAAAAAAAAAAAAAATCAGCTTGTTGATAAAGCTATGCCTTCAAAAATTATTTATAGGAAAAAACAGATTCCCTGAAAGAAAGGTTATAAAAATAATACATTGAGGAGTAGGACAAAGGAGGGTAAAAAGTCAGCACCAAGTACTAGAGCTCTGCTTTTCTCTCTCGTACAAACACAGAAACCAAGGATGTTAAACCTCAGTCTCTGTCCGTCGCTGGGGATCTGCAGGATCACCCCTGTGCCTACTGAGCTGCAGACGGAGGAGTGGAAAGTTGGATCCGTAACAAAGATCATTTTTCCACCGACGGTTTAATTTTAGAAGGCGCTAACAAAAGGCACCACTCTCAATCTCCCAAACGCGTTATTTCCCTTCCCAATTCAAAGTCTGCTTCCTTTTGGAGACGCGACTCCGGGACACAGCCACGGCTTTATTCGGCCACTTCAGCAGAATAAACAGCTTTTCCTGCCCAGAAGAAAGCACCCCACAGCCGATGCCATAAAAAGGCATGAAAGCAGCTCCCGCGGAAGGAAGGACCGCGGGGCACCAGGGCCGGCCAGCCTGGGGTGCACCAGACCCAGCACCGCCCGTTCCGGCGGCCTGGGCGCTCCCAGCAGTTTTTACCGGCGCCCGCCCAAGGCGGGGGGCGAAGCCTCGCCCCGGCCGCTGGCCGGGACGAGCAAACCGGCGCACGGCGGCGCTCCCGCACGCGGGCTTCCTCCGCAGGCACCCGCTCAGCGCCCCCCCGGACCCGCCATGGCCGCCGCGTACAGGCCCCGCGCCTTGCCCGGCAGCCCGCCCGGCCGGAGCTGCCCCGCCGCAGCCCG
>JAAGNO010028707.1:31532-45042 GCA_033439905.1 Ceryle rudis | reverse complement strand
ACCCCCCCCCCCCAACCCCAAAGAACACAAGTAACGGCACAGATGCATAAATTTTGTTATTACTTGCAAAGCGTTCAGCTGAGAATATGGTAAAATGTGTATGCTATAATGGTCCCTAGCAAAGACAGCAAATTCCTCAGTTTTCCTCACTGCCTCTCATCTAAAGTCTGAAATTCAGAAAAGGGGAAAAAAAAAAAAAAATAAAGTTTATCACTATGCTAGTATGGTCTCCTTTCTAGAAAAATAATTGTTTCCAGGCAACAATGCAGAATTTTGTTGTTGTCATAACTTAATACACCTCTAGCCAAGGAACGCAGTATTAAGGGTTTCATGTTTTGTTTTAAATCTTAACCTATAAGAATGCAGAAAATAGTGATCTGGTAACATAAATTAAACCTGGAGAGAGTCAGTTGAATGAATTGTCACGAGGCTAACACAAAGTTCAGCAGCAATCTACCTGAAGTCTACCCAGTTGCTTCTGAAACTAGAAATGTCAAACAAGTTGAACGGCTAAAATACAGTGAAGTAATTTCCACCCATTCTGAAATGAAATAATCCACCCATTCTGCAATGCATTAGTAATACTGATTTTATATATAGCAGTATGTAATAAAGAAAACCTACCTCCTACAGGCAGTCTGGGGCTACCCGTCACAAACTGAAGAAACAGTCTTTGCTGCTCACTATCAAAGCTACTGAGAATTTCAAAGAGATACTTCACTGCTCGACTAAGAGAAAAAGTGCAAGCTGTTACTGTTTATATAGTTAAAATAATTGCATCAGATTCATGTTCAATGCAGTATAGTTTCAAATAAATTTAATATAATTCCTTTAGCTTGAATAACAGTATGTAAAGATTACTTAAATATGTATTTTCTAGTGCTAATATTTATTATTGTTTTTTAACCAAGACCAACACCACATTACCTGTCATGTGTATAACCGTGATCTGGCCTGCAACATTCCATTAAAGTCTTTGCATCCCAGGTGTCTGTTTTACTGCCACACAAGAGCTGCTCCAACTATGAAATTTAAAAACAAGGAAGTAAATTTTCCCCTTTAGAACCTGAGAGAGAACAAGCACTGCCCACTCTACTACTACAGCACCCTACTTTCTGGAATGGCTTGCTGAAAATAACCTCAGTCACCCCATGCAATCCTCCCAAATTCTTTGAGCACAATAGCTTTGTCCCAGCAACAGCCTCATTTGCTCAACCTGCCTTTGCACACAATCCACATGAGATGCTGAATATCTCTCTCAGAACAGAGACAGCCCTAATAAGCAGTTTACACTGGAGAACACGAAATGTCCGAAATCTCACAGCTCTTATTCCCGTTTTAGTTCTGAAGAGTGCCTGCACTTGCTTGCTACAATTCTGAACAATTCTTTGAAAAAAAGAAACCCACAAAACATCATTTTTGCCTCTTCTTTTTATGCACTTAAGTACAATGACAGGCTACAGCCAAACTTGAAGAGCATCTACAGATATCTTCTAGGATACATGAGGTGTAAAGTCCCAATCTCAATAAAACCAGAGGTTTGACACACCTAGGTGTTCTGTTCATGAACAAAGGAATTGTAAAATTTCTTTATAATAGCTTAAGAATAGTTTGTTAAAGCATTCAAATGGTTGGATAGCTATCAGCAACAGAACATGAGACCACATATCTCTCTCTCTCTATATATATATATATACACACACACATCCCACAGATTCTGTCAAGGAACATATGTATCTCACACCACTCCTGGGGCTTACTTTTGATCAACCTTATTAGGGGGTTAGTAATAGATCAAAAGTATTTTAAAATTTTCAAGTAGAAGCAAGCATCAAACCATTCCAAACAGTGACAAGAAAAACAGCATCACATTTATCACAAAATCTTACAAGGAATCTCACATGGTGGGTGGTGAGAACATGGCAGAAGTATCCTGATTCTTTAACAAAGTTTCAGTAAGAGATGCAGATGAAGTAAAGAGCTTCAAATAAATGACCACCAAACATATGAATCTTTCTAATTGCTTAGTGTTAAGGACATTTTTAACTAACATACATCAGAAATGCACGTATCAGACTGTCAGAAATGCACTGCATCCAGTGCACACCTAGATTCACTGTCCATACACATAGATATAAGGTAATAAAAGATATAAGGTAATAAAAGCATCAGTAAAAACATGTTTACCAACCTCCTCAGGGTAGAAGTACTGAAGATGGCTGAGGGGAAAGACTGATTCAAATCCATCTCTGAAGGAGTCAAACTGTCTGGCAACACCTTCATTTAGTGCCCAGAATATAACCAACTGCAAGGAAGGAAAAGAAGAAAAAAAGCAATTTGAACAAAGGAAGAAGAGTGGAATGATCACTACTTTACAGAAGGCTTCACCTGCAGAGAAAAACCCTATACAGACGCCTAGCCATCTGCTTATTATAGTTGTGGCAGAGTTTGAACTTTGATCTGAGTCTGCCTCCATGGAAACATATAGGTCCCTTTTCGAATATATGGTTACCAAAAAGTAACGTTACTCTTTTTGCTATATTAAGTAGATTAATATTGTAAGAATACCTGGGAAAACCAGAAATAACTTCATTTCCCTTTACTGGGACTTGGTTAGAATCATAAGGCATAAGAGTAAGGCAGCAGACTTTTTGTGTGTGGGTTTGTTATTGTTTGTGGGGTTTATTCTTTTTGTGTGTGTGGATTTGGTTTGTTTGGTTTTTTTCTTCTTCTTCTCTTTTGTTTTTGTATCTGCAGTTACCCCCTCAGGACTAAATTAACCTTCCAAAGTGGATAGAACATACTGAAACAAAAATCACTGGTGGGGGGAAAGGAGGTGGAAATGACACAAACAAGACCGAATTCCTTTTACAATCTCCTGCAACCAGTATTTCTCCACTAAATTAAGAAATACTCTGAACACGGCAGATTGCATGCCAAGTTCAGATTCTTTTCTCCGTTAGTGCTACTGATGATTACACTTGCCTTGGACACCCTCAACTCTAGCAGGAAATGAATACTAGTTGTAGAGAGATGTGTTGGCAAGCACACAGCTATTAGTTTTTAAACATGTTAAAAGTTTTAACTGGAATGCTGAGAGAAGTTTGAAAGACATCTAAAGATGTATCTGAATAGGATTAAAAATACTCATTGGTATTGCTGAACTCCTGAAGCAAGTATTTAACTCTGTGTCAGTAACTGAAGAGTTACGTGTTCCAGAAAGCTCTCAGGCATGAAAAGCCTATTAGGATCTGTGGATAAGCTCTCCTACAGAAGAGTTTGGCATTGAATTTCAGGTAAGATACAAACCCTTCCTTTCACACATCAGGTCGTCATACTGAAGAGGAAGCCAGTAAGCACCTGTAGCACAGAAGGCTGCTCTGTGCATTCTGTAATGTACAACAGTCTATGGCAGCTCTGCTGCTAGAACAGCTTTCTTAGAATTGCGATTGCTTTTTACGAACAGAAGCGTGTGGCAAAATTAAGCTGCACTGTATTATTGTCAACTCTAAGAGATCAAATTGCTAGGAAAAAAAAACTGTACTCTGGAAACATTTTGTCCACATATTTAGAACAATAAAGACTTTCCCTTTGTAATGACGGGGCCAGGGGGAGAAAGAAGACTTCCACTACACTGGTAGCTGAAATAGTACTATGTTCGGATATAGTACTCCCTGTAGTAATAAGCTAGTACAGAAGAAAAGCAATCACTAGGAAAACCACTGTTGTGCTCAGTTCACAAGAATGAACTAAATTATATGGAAACAAACTACTTGGAAGCAAAGTGAGGAAAAAGAAAATTTTAGTCATAGCTTTGCTTTTACGTACTCTGAGATACTCCTCTAAGTTGTGGATGGTGACTGGTGTATCTTTCCCCCCTTTTTTCAGTTCTATATTAGGAAACCCAGGAAGTGTGAAGTCAAGCCCTAAATCTTCCACTGAGCAGCCATTCATAGTCAGAGCCTCCAATGCATACTGTAGACTTTCTTTGGTCTAAAAAAATTAGAAGCAAAAACCAGTAAGAGCAGTTCATACACAGTAACTTATCCAAAAGTTATGACTTCTAAAGCAGCTTTGACCAAGTAACCATGTCTGCAAGACTATTACTACTACACAGTACTGCTTGCTTTCCTTCTCTATTTTTCATATATAATGGTAAACAAAGACAAAACAAATAAACTATCTTAACGGATAAACTTCAAAGATCAAAACGGTATGCCTCCTAGCAACTCTGGAATTACATAAACTTCTTACATATTATATACTTAGAAAATACTATTGCAAGAGGATATGTGTAATATGCTAAGGCTCTTAGACTTTTTTTCCTTAGAATACTCAGTGGCATTCATAGTTGGCATGCACACTGACCTTCTTAAGCTTTCATACACCAGGTTTCAGGTTCTGCAAACTCTTGTTGCTAAATTAAGTGGTTATCAAGGAGAGTAAGACAGCGAGGTGAAGAGGAAAAATGGCCTAAAAAGCTTGCAGTAACTTCACAAGTAACAAAGCAAGTGTATTAGGAGTATAAATTATCACCTACCACCTATTCACATTGCATGCTAGAAAGAGCACACATGCCAAAGATCCTTTATCACTACTCTGCAACAGTGAATGGTACTGTTTTCAGATAAAAGAGGATAACCTTGAAAAGTTAGGAGTCTTCTGGATCTACAAATGAACCTGGATGCCCACATATGAAGCCAGTTTACACTAGTTCTGCATACAGCTCTTTAGTACCCACAAAGCTTGGCTTTTTCTAATAAAAAAAAAAAAAGCCAGAGCCTTGGGAATTTGCAAATTTCATTTCTAGCCTGTGTTTAATCACACAGAAAAATCCCATAATAAATTTCTAATGTTAAGAGTTTACATTACAAAAAGATCAATTACTAGCCACTGATTAACAGCATTAAATCTACTACTTCTATTAGAATTAAGTCATTATCACTACTACCACCAGTATTAAGCCCCATCATACACTCTCAATAAACTACTCCATAAAATCCAAACATGTGAAGATGCACTCTTCCATTCCTAGGGTTGCTTTCCCACCTGTGTTTTGTCCTGTTCAAGTCTTTTCTTTTGTCTTACAATATCTTCAAGGTGATATATTGATTTGGCTACTACTGGATCAATACTGAACAAGTCATGTGATGTCAAGGAAGTTTCCTGTCGTAGCATCCATTTATAAAAAGGAAGTCCAAGAGGAAGGTCCACCTGGAAACAGAAATATTGTTTAGTATTGTACTGTCCTCCAAAACGAGCTTACTATTTTATCTCTTGACTAGAGTACTATTTACTAATTCACAGTTCTGGCAGAAACCAAAACACTAAGACAGTGTTTTTACCTGAGAAACTTGCAGCTGAGAAAATACAACTGACTGCCCAGTGCATATACATTAGAGCCAACAGCAAGCTAGCAGCTGGAATAATAAGCCCAAAATGACCTTGAAAGAAGACTGGAGAGAGATTGCAACACATGGCAGGCAACGGCTCTTTCGTTTGTTCACTATGGTCTCAAAAGCCACTGTAAAGACCTTCAGCATGCACTACCCTTTCCCCCATCAAAGGTTCATCTGTTTCCTTCCCCACCCCCTCTCCCCACCCAAACTGCTCAAGCTGAAAGCAATTCTATGCAAATCTTAATGCTATTTTTAATCCAGCACAGTCAGAACTTGAATTTTCACTTAACCCTTCAGAATCCCATTTTCCATTTTATTCTCACCAGCCTAAAATCCATGATTGCCTTGGCCATCAGTTTTCCCAGAAACCGGAACTTCATTTTAACTTTTGCAATGTGAGCTGGCTTGGCTGTTCTACCAAAAGGAAGTGCAAAAAGGCCTTGAAGGTTATGGATGTACTTGGTACCTTCCTGGCTTCCTGTTGAGGAAGGAAGAAATAAAATGTCCAACACGTGCACTGTTAGTTTCAATCCAGATGCAAGTCTGAAAGCAGCCATCAGACAACCATAACCTAAAGCTTCTTATAAAGTTGAAAAAACCTCCACAAAGATTATTACACACTATCGTGAGGCATATTAGCTCACCACAAACAGAGGTACTCTTTCAACCAAAGCCATTAAGATAATTAAAATCAACTTAGAATCAATTGAATAGTAAATCAATATTAATAGTTTAGGTAGTAAAAGATTTACCTTTTGGATTGGCTAAAGTCACTTCTTCACCTCTCCAAAGGCCTAAGTCTGCTCTCTGTAGTTCCTGAGATACAAGTGCATAGAACTCTAGCGTGGGGCCTAGGCCTGTGCCAACCTTCAGGGGGAGGGAGGGTGTGGGGAGAGGAGGGAGAATGAGATAAATAAGTCAATTAGGTCAGTTCGGCAATCAAAAAAATCTTTACTTAAGTCTGAAAAATATAGTACATTACTGGCTATAAAGAAGACTGCATTGAAAAAAGTGTCTAGAGAGCCTAACTGCCAACATTTACAATCTAAGTGACACAGCCTGGTAAGATCACACAGAGGGAGTAAGAGTGGAATAGAAGTATTAACCACCTAATGATCGCATGATAGACAAAATGCACAAGACTGTTTGCTTAAGAGTTAAAAAAACCCTGTGCTCCGAAGAATAAGACTGATTATGAAATTTAGTAGATTGGAAAGAGTTTCTCCTAGCAACTAAAAATGACAATCAAGTGGATTAGGGATAATTAATAGACAAAATTTTACTGCACCAGCAGTGGGAAGGACCAAGAGATTCTGACCAAGTTATTTTAGGAAAGTTGTAGCTTTCTTCTATTAATCTTCAGTAAAAAGGGGTTAAATTAGACTGCATTGATATTACTTACTTCATTCTCGTACTGGATTTCCAACATGGCTCTTGAACTGCCTAGATCCTGCATCACAGATTCTGCCTGTTTCAACAGCTCATCTCTGTTCACAGTGCGCTACACATTAGAGAAGTTTTAAGTAGTGAAATTATATCTGTAAGTCCCAGCTCCCAAGGCAGTTATAACATGAAAAAAAATAGTGATGCAAGTTTTTTTTCCCACCCCATGCTAACAGTTCCACAGTTCAACAACTTTTAAGCTTATACTTTGATAAAGTAATTCGTATTTCTATATGAATACTGACTAGAATTGAAGTGTTCAAAATAAAATGAATGACCAATGCCTTACTATCAATGCTAATACAATGATACTAATAGGTACCACACTTGACAAGAATCTGGCAGCGGTACTGTAGTAGAGAAGTGCTCTCATGTGATGTTACATACCTCGAACTAATATGTGTAGAAGAAAATACAGAATAAAGATGCCAAAATTCATCAACCTAAAGGAATACTCTTATACCCTACTCTTGGGGATTGTCTACTAGGGAAAGCTGCAGGTTTCAAAAAAACCAAGCCAAAACAAACACCCAACCAAAAAAACTCAACCCCCCCACCTCCCTCAAAAAAAACCCAAAAACCAGTGCAGCACTGGGATTCCTATATGTTGGAAGATATATTCTAGTTGGAACTAGATTCTCATGTCTCATCTATTTTTTTCCTCGGGGGTATTTAAGACCATACAGCAGATCTACACTGTACAGTAGATCATAGTTTAAAATAACATCTCTCCAGACTCAAAGGACTCCTTTAATTTAGAAGAGTCACAGCTTAGTTTTATTACTTTGTGACAGGACATTTAATACTCTCCCAAAATACAATGACAATATTTTTTGTTTATTCAAGTTAACACTTAAGGCTCTAAATTCTTTTGCTTGATTTCTTCTGAAATTCCACATAAAGAAAAACAGAAGCTTACAAGCTAATACATGGAAATATCACTAACTGAAACTTATTTTAAGTTCATTCTTGGAGTATAGTTTCACCAATTACATAGACTCCACAATGAGCAGCATGTTAGAAAGTGGAGTAGCATGCTCTAGCCCCTTCTGCCACCTAGTGGCAGACACCTAGAAGACACTGTGCTTTCTACTTCGGAGAATTTTTAATTGGTAAAAACAAACCTCTCCAAACTACTAAAACCTGAAGTTTTAAAAATAAATCTTGCTCGCAATAATATTCTTAAAGACAATATAAAAATCAGTGGATCGGTCAATCCATTTTTAAACAAGATATACCTACTTTTTTCCTGTCCAGTCGTGGTGCCACTCTGCTATCCTGAGAATCTGATTGATTGATTTCTGGATTAGTATCCAGTAGTCTTTGCATGGCTCGATCACGATCAAAAGCAGTTACATAAAACAGCATTTGACGGGTATCAAATGGAAAGAAAAATGGGCTGTAAAGAGCATTGGATTAGTTAGCTGTGTTCCAACTAGCATCTACGACTACAGTTTAGTTTTAAAACACAATAGGAATTCTACTATGCCTGAACTTAGTGCTTTATTCAACACTGTGGTGAAAGTAGCCTCCAAAGGAAGCCTTCCAGAACACACTTGAGTTTTAGTTACAATGCTTATAAGGAAGAGTCTAGAAAGCGAATTTAGTATTTGAAGGAACTACCAACAATGCCAGAAACTAACTCCTTCGGAAGAAAAAAAAACCAAACCCAATCAAAACACTCAAAATACTTGATTGCCTCAGCTATGCAAAGTTTGGCAGAAAATACTCTTTTCCTTGTTCACATCCAGTTCACAATTACTAACTTAGATGAAAGAACCCATCTACAGCAGCATCAGCGTTCTAAAAAACCCACACACTTCAAATCATCCTTGAAAGACTACCAAAGAAGCCTTTTACTTTATCAGTTCTACTCTTCTTGAAGGCATGAGTATGTTAAGTATCAGGAGGACTACACTGTTAAGTGAAAAAGCAGTTTACAAACCAGATACTGCTGCAGGGGTGTATAAGAATATACATTCATACTCATTGTTATCTGCACTGTTTACAAAGAAATTTAGAGACCTTACTCTAAAGATGGAAAAACAAATCATTTCTCTGTAGTTTGTATTTACAGTCAATTGTTATCAGTGTTGCTTCAATGAACATGCTTGAAAAATCCGAGAGTGTGAACTCAACTTCCTTTCCATTCTTCCAACTGCAAGAGTTTATAACTTATACTCTGCCTCAAGGTACCACAAAGTACTACAGATATTTCTAAATATACAGTATTTTAACAGTAATGATAAAACTATTTTCATTTGTACCATACTGAATATGCTAATGTAAATGTAGTGATATGTCAAAAATGTCATTAAGTGGTTTAACAGGAGAAAGATAACCTGAATAATCAAATAATAGTATTTCAGTGAGAAAGCTTCAAACAGCTCTGAAATGCCTGTAAAAAGTGGTCCAAACTTTGCAGCTATTTGGTTTAAATTAGCGGTATCAGTGTTCATCCAAGTGTCACCATGTAACTTAGAAAGACTTCTGTGACCACATTTTACTCAACCCCAGCACTTTCAAAAGGAAAAAAAGCCTTCTAAGCTACGATGCCATTAGAAATACTATACGCAGTAAGCCATTCATACCATGTTTTTCCCAGTTCCGTCAGCCAAGTTGGTATGTTTCCTGTCATAATTACCAAAGGATCCTGAAGCTGCCTGTTTGCTTTTGCTGTCAGTTTACTGTTGATAAACTCTGAGGTTGGAATTATCTCCTTGCAGATTGCATTCTGTGTTAAATAAAAAGATTGTACTTCTAGTTAAATAAATGCTGGAAGAAATACCAAGCCTTTGTTAAGAGGGTTTTTTATGCTTCTAATTTGCTTATCATGAGAAAAAAAAAAAAACAACTTTCACTGTCACTTTGGTCATAGTCTAAGCCATGAAAGGCAGACTCAGTGGATTTTTACTATTATTTTCTTTTCAGGAATAACATTGCTCTTTGAACTTCAGAAGATTACAGTTCTTGCATTATTCTCTCTTGATGAGGAACAGAC
The DNA here is from genome assembly GCA_033439905.1 of Ceryle rudis. NCBI lineage: Eukaryota > Metazoa > Chordata > Aves > Coraciiformes > Cerylidae > Ceryle > Ceryle rudis. The sequence continues at coordinate 35,199 of JAAGNO010028707.1, read as the reverse complement.
AGAGGAAGAGGGCTATTTTAAGGACAGGGTTGTCTATATCAAGTATGAAAGTGGTTTAAAAAGTGTGCTACTCACATCATACAAGTAATACCAGTATCGACTGATAGCATGTAAAACTCTCAAAAGAAGAATAACATCTAATGAGGGATCTTCAAATGTTATGTTTTCGGGTGGAGTAGATATGAGGTAAACTTCTAGAGGGTTTAATACCGAAGGGCATACACCATCTGGCGGGGAAAAAAAGAACATGTTAGTAGAACAAACCAATTAAAAGTTTCCTCAAGATTTAATTATAATGAACCTAAGTAGTATTAGTCATGGCATTCACTTAACTACAAGAGTTTAGACAATTCAGGAAGCATCTTATTTTTAATTTTAATATGCACACTAACATGCTTACTTTTCTATGCTTGCTTTAAAAGAAACACTAGGGTGTCCCTAAACATTCTTCCTCCTCATCCTTTCAGATATTTCCCACATCTAACATATTAGCAAGGCAACACACTCACCATGCCACAATTCATCATGCTTTTTAGAATTCCTAGGGGATGTTTTTGTAGGAGCAGTTTGTGCTCTTCCTCTTTTACCACCAACACAGTCCTTATTACCATCTTCATCTTCTCGCACAGGTTTGTACCTAAAAAGTAATTGAAATTAAAAATATCTTTGTAAAATATTACAAAACAAAAGCAGTTATAAAAGTGCTAGTTCTTTGATTACCAGAATTTTACTTGAACGACAGTTAAAAGCAGAAAGACAAGAACAATGCATTTGGATATGATCCAGCCTTTGAAGCTAGGCCCTCGGAAGCAAAGTATGTCATGGGGAGGAAAAAAAATGGGGACCCTCTGGCTCCATGAACCAGAAGCAGCAGCAGAAGGTACAGACAAAAAAACCAAAGCGGTTTATTTGTTGGGTTGGTTTTTTTTGCTTCTCAGTAACACATTTAACTATTAGAAAGCAAGAGACGTTGCTGAATGTTAACGTGTTTGACACCTAAGTCAACACTGCTCCTTGCACAATATGGCCAGAGAATACAAATACCTGCACAGCAATTAACTACGAAAACAAGCACCAAGCGGGCCAGGATTTGCAGACTGCAGACACATTCTCTATTCCTTGTGGTTTGTTAGTTAATAGGAAGTACGAGTTCCCTCCACCTAGCAGGTATCATTTAAGATACCCCAATTTTTGTTCATCAGCTTTGTTCATGAAGCAGGAAGAATGTCAGCAGCTAACAATGAATTCTTACTAAGATTTAAGTATCTCGAGCACATCAGGAAATTCAAAGATTCACAGTTTTGGAGGAAAAAAGACCAAGCCAACAAGAAAATGAAAAACTATCTGGTTTTGAATTTTCTTTGTGGGTGTATATATCTATATGAAACTGGAGAAGTTCTCCCCTGATTTCTCTAGCCAGCTTACCAAATGGTATGTGTTTTTGTCCAAATCCCAGCTCTTCCTAATGGGTTGCTTTCATCATCTGTAGACTCCCTCTCCTCCTCAGCTTGCAAACTGTACTGCCTAACTGCTTGATACACAGTCATATTGTATGGCAGCAAGTGATCGCCAATGTAAAATTGCAGTCTATGTCTCACATTCCCTGAATTTAAGAATTGAGCAGCCTAAACAAAACAAAAAAACCCACAAAAGTTAGGAAATTCGTTGCTAGTTTTTCTTCAGGCCTCTCCCCACACTGTTCCCTCCTCCCAGAGCAAAAGCTTACCAAAGATTCATCTATTTCTTCATCTGACCCATCATCATCACTATCCTCATCATCTTCTCTAACTCTTCCGTAGCCTGAAGCAAGAAAGGCATCCTCATTAGTTTTTACCAGAATCTAGCAATATTTTGTACTCTTTTATAAACTCCACTGTTTAAAGCACTTCCAAAATACATCAGTTAAAAGAAATAAGGTTCAGAAATGTTAGGAAAAATTTCAGATTCAGAAATGCCACGTTACATCCAGTCAATTAGATTATACTTCTGTTAGTACTTAGACTGAACTATTTACAACAGGAAAAAGTTTGTTCTAGAAGAGGAAAATATTCTCTGCAGCCTTAGGCTCCTCCCCTGTAATCAAGGTATACTTATAGGTAGCCCCCATTTGTCTTCAGAATAATCCTCACAGGTTTTTACAGACTCTATGCTACTGGCAGTAGTGACTAACCCAAGAAGCAAGACACATGTGACTCTGTAATATATATATACACACATATCTGTATATGTACCTCTAACTACAAGGTATCTTTCAATGGCTTGTACCAAAGCCAAAGGATCAATCTTCACAGGTCCACCTTTCCACTGTTTCACGTTAGCACAGTCTGGATGTCTTTGCAGTTGGCATTTCAATTGATGCGTGTTGAAGAATTTTAAAGCTTGGGATCCTCTGTTAAGAGAAAAACTCAAAATAATTTGTGAAAAAAGTTGCTACACAAAGAATCTAATAATCATAATCGTATTTAAAAAATGCATTAGAATAGACTTATACATACATTTACAAATTCACTTGTTCAGAGTATTATTTCTCGGCCTATTTCTCTAAAATTAAGCTAGTAAGATTTGGATAAAGAGATTAAAAATTTTCTTCTACAATAACACCAGAATCCAAGTTGGACAAAATCTGATTTCCAACGGAAGCTAAGTGGATTAAGAGAAAGCCCAGCCTGAGGTCTGATTACAGTATGGCCTATACTGACCTCCCTTGAGGTGTGAAGGTGTGTAATGGTCAGCTGATTTGACAGGAGATTTAAAGCGGTGTTTAGAAAATGCAAATATCCATTCATGGTTTTTAGTAAGACAGACAACCTGAAAACACCTCCTTTTATTTTTTCCAAACAAGCATAATTTATGTACATGTTCCAGCACACTAAACTATCTGGTTTTATATACAAACTTATCATCTTGGGCTGCTTCTGTTTCCAGTTAACAGTGGAAGACTACCAAATCTTAAAGTCTCAAAATCCTCATTGACATAATCCACAGTAAAACCATCAGTCAAATGATGCTGCAGCAGTCTGACTTCTCATGTTTAATCTTCCAGTCTTGCTTCTACGATTAGCAAATAGTTCTAACTTTTGTAGTTATCCCACTTTATTTACAGATACAATACCTCCCAATACGTGCTGAAAGATTAGAGCACATACTACTTGCCAAAGCCTGTGTCAAGACAATTAGTTCCTTCAAGTGTTAGAAATGGATATTGCATTTATTCCCGTGGATTTTAACAGTTTCACAACAAAACAGTACTTAATTTTTATATAAAAGTCAGATTAATGCTATAGTGTAAAGCTCTAATACATCAACTACAACAGATGTTGTGTCACAGTTCATGACAGAAAAGAAAATAATAATAATCAACACTGCCTTAACTACCCAAAAGACAGAAGATTTTTGGCAATTCCAACTTTAAAGAATAGTTTTCAAAAATTCATTTTCAGTGCTCTTCTCCTCCTAATTTCTACATAGTCACAAGAGTATGTCTATAATCAAATTGAGCTTTTAGCCAGCACCACAAAATACTTAAAGTTGCATGCAACTTTTACTGAAATAGACTTACTAGCTGCTATATGCTGAATTAGTGTTGATTTATTAAAGAAAAGTACAAAGAATGCATTTTAGAAATAGGTCTTCAGCCACCAAAATTTGCTACTTAAAACACAAATGA
>JAAGNO010028707.1:0-31432 GCA_033439905.1 Ceryle rudis | reverse complement strand
ATAATAATAATCAACACTGCCTTAACTACCCAAAAGACAGAAGATTTTTGGCAATTCCAACTTTAAAGAATAGTTTTTAAAAATTCATTTTCAGTGCTCTTCTCCTCCTAATTTCTACATAGTCACAAGAGTATGTCTACAATCAAATTGAGCTTTTAGCCAGCACCACAAAATACTTAAACTTGCATGCAACTTTTACTGAAATAGACTTACTAGCTGCTATATGCTGAATTAGTGTTGATTCATTAAAGAAAAGTACAAAGAATGCATTTTAGAAATAGGTCTTCAGCCACCAAAATTTGCTACTTAAAACACAAATGATTTGAATTCCAAATTTAATCTATTCTAAGACACAGGGCATGTCCACAGTTGTTTTAAACTATGTTGACAGCCAAGAGTTATCACTCAATCCATTATCATCCTAATCTATCTGAATAACAAAGTTTAGCACTCTAATACAATGGAAGACATTTGAATTTTTAAAGCTTAAATTCAGAGATTGCATTTAAAATTACATGTCCACCCCAATCTAAGCAAGAGAAGTTTCAAGACAGTAAGCCAACATTGTTAAATATTCAGTCTTCCACTGAATAAAAAAGCAGCAAACTCTGTAATTGCTTTTGTCTTTAATAGGGTCAGAAGTTTCCATTACTTCTTAGAACTTTTAGCATTTAAAAAAGTTTTAGAAAACAGAAGCTTCCAACAAAACCTGTTACCTGAGCATTAATCCTTACCTGCTCCCTGTTCCATTTCCACTAGGAAAGTCATGCACTTTGACAGGGAACTGTTCCATCTGACTGAGGCAATTGTTCATTTTATGGACTAATGCCAACAAAGGTGCATTTTCTAATGGCTCTAATCTTCCAAGGGGCTCTTCTCCGGGAAGCTGAAATATATTCCAGCCCTTTAGTTAAGTGCTTGCATTAATCCATTTCACACAATTTATACCATAAGTTGGTTAAAAAAACCCCACCACAACGAAGAAACACAAATACAACCAAGCAATAAACACACACAACAATTAACAATCACTGCTGTCACGTTTCAAGTTTACGTGACAAGTTTATGAAAGACCCCGTTTCAAAGCATGCCCTTTTCTCTCCTGGTTTCAACTGAATAGCCCTACAGATTAAGCCTTCAGCCTTAACCACGAGCAATAAGCTTCATAGAAGTTGTAGTTTAGCTACTTTCTTCTCTTCCTCTTGGAAATTCTTCTTTCAAAAAGAGGACAATCTAGTTTCCTGCAGTGTTCAGGATGAGAGAGCACAGCTGCTAAGATTACTATCCAAACTCTTTCCGTATCAACTTCTTAAAAGCCAGGAACAAACTTTAAGTTGTTCAAGACTCAGATAATTGACAATTTAGGAAATTTTTTTTCCCCCCCCTGCTGTCTGGATTTTTCCTTAATTACAGGGTTTTCTAAAAAGTTTGACCTGTAAAGTCACGGAACCCTGTTAAAGTTGTAGTGTTACAGAGCTTATACATAAACAAAACATTCCTTCCATACTACATCTTTAAGTCAAGGTCATTACTGAATCTCTCAAGTCAGATAAGTACAATACAAAAGAAAGACAGCTAAGAATGTCAAAACAATAAACAAGAAAACTTACTGGAGAAGAAAAAAATACATGAAGAAATCTTTTCAACCTGATATCCCTGCTTACAGCGTCTTTCTCACTTTTAGATGTCAAATAAAGCAGCAGCTGTTTAACAAACCCACTATGCTGGATTTCAAACGAGGAGACATCAGACTCCGAGACAATGCTACGGATTTCTACAAGGCACTCTGTTCCACCATCCACCTGAAAAGTATGAAGGTGGTATTTTAACACCCAGGTATTAAGAGTTTAAGAAATACTATTTTTCCTCCTACTGCATGGAACAGCTCTAAAGGAAAGGGGGGCGGGGGGAAGGAAAAGTTTGGTGTGTATAAGTACAATACAAGAATGACAGGGCAATTAATCTGAGGATAAGCAATTTCTCTGTTCAAAAGGAGAAATTACAGGCAACATCTACATTTTCCCTGTTTGCAGAGAAATGCTCAGGCCCATTTCTGTCTCATGTAATGTAAAGATGAGCTCCAAACAGAAGGTTTAAAAAAACACCAACCAACCACCCACAAACAAAAAAGCAAACACGCAATCAATTAAACCCCAAGGAACCACCAAACCCTCATACTGGTATATATTTCACATGACATCTGTGTGGGAGAAAGGAGCAAGTTTCCTTTTAAATGTAGAATCATAGAATCGTTTAGGTTGGAAAAAGGCTTTAAGATCAACTGAGTTCAAACTCTACCAAGTCTACAGCTAAACTGTGTCCCTCAGCACCATATCTGCACAACTTTTAAACACATCCAAGGATAGAGATTCAGCCACTTCCCTGGACAGCCTGTCCAGCTTTTACAACCCATTCCATGAAGAAATTTTTCCTAATACCCAATCTAAACCTCCCTTGGCACAACTCGAGGCCATTTCCTCTTGTCCTATTGCTTGTTACTTGGAAGAGAGGGGCAACGACCTCTCTACAATGTTCTTTCAGATAGTTGTAGAGAGCAATAAAGTCTCCCCCTCAGTCTCCTTTTTTCCAGACTAAACCACTCCAGTCCCTCAGCTACTTCTCCTAAGAGCTGTGTTCTAGGCCATTTCACCAACTTTGCTGCCTATCTCCAGCACCCTGATTTCTTTCTTGTAGCAAGAGATCCAAGACTGGACATGGTTCCCAAGGTGTGGCCTCACCAGTGAGGAGTACAGGGGAATGATCAATCACCTTTCTAGTCCTTCTGGGTAGGCTATTTCTGATACAAGCCAGGATGCTGTTGGGCTTCTTGTTCACCTGGACACACTGCTGCCTCATATTCAGCCAGCTGTCAGTAAGTAACCCCAGGTCCCTTTCTGCTGGGCAGCTTTTCTGACACTCAGCCCCAAGCCTATAGCATTGCATGGGGTTGTTGTGGCCAAACGCAGGACCCAGCACTCAGCCTTGTTGAACCATTGGCCTCAGCCCATGGGTCCAGCCTGTCCAGGTCCCTCTGAAGAGTCTTTCTACCCTCAAGTAGATCAACATTCCCACCTAACTAACCTCCAGTCCACTGGGACCTCCACAGTTAGCTATTATCTGCTGATAAGAGATGGAAAATGGCTTGGTGAGCACATCTGCCAACTCTTTCAAGTACTCTTGGGTGCGATCCATTCAGCCCTATAGACATTTGTATGTCTAGATAGTGCAGCAGGTCACTATTTCCTCTGATTATGGAGGTCTCATTCTGTTCATCCTTATCTTCCAGCTCAACAGGCTGGCTACCCAGCAACAACTAGGCCTGCTATTAAAGACTGAGGCAAAGGCAGCATTCAATACCTCAGCCTTTTCCTCATCCTTCATCACCATTTCCCTCTGCATCCAATAGAGGATGAAGATTCTCCTTCTGCTGTTGTTTATAGAAGCACTTTTTATTGTGTTTAACAGCAGTAGTCAGGTTGACTTCTAGTTGGACTTTATCCCTTCTAATTTTCTCCCTGCATACCTCAGAGAATCTTTGTAGTCCTCATGAATGGCCTGCCCTTTTCTTCCAAAGGCCGTGAATTCTCCTTTTATTCCCGAGTTCCAGGCAAAGCTCTCTGTTTAGCCATGCTGGCTTTCTTACCTGCTGGCTTGTACACGGCGAGAGCCTGCTCCTGTGCCTTTTAAGATTTCCTTCCTGATGTGCAGCCCTTCTGGCCAACTTTGCCCTTCAGGACTGCCTCCCAAGGGACTCTGTCCATCAGTCTCCTGAACAGGCCAAACTCTGCCCTCCAGAAATTCAAGGTGGAAGTTCTGCTAACCCCACCTTCTTACTTCTTCAATAACTGAACACTATCAGTTTCATGATAACTAAGCCCAAGACGGCCTCCGACCACATCCCCTGCAAGTTCCTCTCTGTTCAAAAGCAACAGATCCAGGAGGGCACTTTCTCTAGTTGTGTCCCTCACCAGCTGTGTCAGGAAGTTATCTTCCACTCAGCTCAGGAACCTCCAGGACTGTTCCCCCTCTGCTCTATGTAATGATTGCTTAGACCAATGCACAGATCATAACTCAGCTGTTTGTCTGTGTTAGAAGTTACAGGTTTAGATTATTTATCAAGGATCACAAATATCTGAGAAACAAGTTTCAAGTTCTTGAGGTTCAGCCAAATCTGTATTTCTTCTATCCTTTCAATAAAATGCTACTTCCCTCTTGTTCTCCCCCCACCTCCACAGTTCTTAATACAAACAGTTTTCTTTTTGAGGTATGAAGTCAATCCCTAACTCTTACCTGTACATTTTTTAATTTTAAATAAAATGCTACATAAGGGACACATTGTTAGGAATCAAGAATGCCCTTGTTAATACAAGTCAGTCAGCAGAAATTACATTTACAGAGCATATACACTAATTCTAAAAATCCCAAGCAAACTATTGGAAGTTAAGAGACACCATATTATCATTTAAGATAATGAAAAAATTATGCTTAAAATATCGAGCATACTTTCTAAAATGGTCAGCCTTCCTCTTAGCCTCCTCCTCAGTACTTTTATTGCTTCCATTCCCACCCCCACTCCGAGGAAGTTTGCCATTTCTAACCTGGAGGTTGAGTTGTTCAGTTGCAGTACAAAGTCTCTGTAATACGTTTAGTGCTGGATTGCTTCCATCCATGTTTTCAGAACTAAAATAACGTTCTACAAATTTATGTGCTTGCTCCTTAATCCAGCCCTTAATTTTTTCTCTGTAAAGAAGCACACAAAAGGCATTTGGCCACGCTTAGCATTTACATACTCCAATATTACAAGTAAACACAGAGACACAGTATCATTTTCCCCATGTTTAACAGCTGTCACAAAGACCCTTCCTTCTTACTCCAACACCATAAACGTCTGCTCTCTACAGATCTTTTTCTTGCACCATTTTTCCCAATTCTCCAGTTTTTTCCCCAGCATGCTACTTCAAAGTAAAAAAAAAAACCCCAACTCTTTCATTCCTTGATTCTCCCTCCCCAAGTTATTTTAACAGTGGTTAAGCTCAAACTTCCTTGATAGGTGCTACTTACTCATTTAATGGCTCATCATAAGAAAGTAGCTGCACCTCAAAGTCAACACCATATTACAAAGAATTTTTTATGTATGTACCTGTTATTGGAAATGGTATCCTTGGAAGCAGCCCTTGCAAGACCACTTACTCCTGCTGTTCGTGCTGGTTCAATATTATTACTGTTGGACTGCGTGCTTAATCTTCCCCACGTTTTAGGATTTAAACTTGCCAAGAAAGAAGATTTAGGAGATTGAGTAGTTGTAGGGCTTTTAGCTGGAAGAAGCAAAGACAAAAATTAAGAGAATCAACAGATTTATTACAGCTAGCACTTCTGACAGCTTAAAAGCTTGCTTTTAAATTCCAAAGGGGATAAAAGAGTATCACTTTTTAAGAGTTATTTACCTTGATTGTCTACTTTGTCATCATCTCTTGGAGGAGAGTATTTTGGTCTCCTTGGCCCTCGTTTTGGCAGTCTTTTTCTCTTTAAAACATCACTCAGTCGTCTGTCCAAATTTGAAAACAAAGTAACACGTTTCCATCCACCATATTCATACATACACCCATCCCTCAGTTTAAGATGCATCAGCCAGCCTCAGGAATAAAAAAAAGTTCCATCCCGTAACAAGGAGGGCATAAGGGAATAATGAGCTCTGGGAGAAGGGGACTCAACTAATGGGAAGGACAAAGTGATTATCCAGAAGGAAGGGGTTCTGCCTGTTGTCCCCTTCCTACTTGGAGCAGCCAAATACAGGCACAAAGTGCCACTAAATAAAGGTTTCTCATAATCTTCATGTTTTTATTCAAATAAATTAATAACCAGATGGTTACACAAATACACTTAAAAATAATCCATGAAACTTGATGGAATAAATGCCAAAAAGCACCAGATATTTGACCTACTTCCCCTCTTAAAGCCCAGAATATTTTTTTTTTTTTTCCCAACAATTTATGGAATTTCTACTCAACAAGCCCTACACTTCCCCAAGTTCACATTTCAATTCTGGTTTAAAGTGAATTTGCCTACTACGCCAATACATTAAGATACACATTTCACCTTTAAAATAAAGGCAAGCTGTGTAACACAAAAATAATTTATTCCTGCAAGAGATTAATTTCACAAGTGTTCAAAATGGTTACATTCCAAGAGAACAATTTAAGAAGGAATTCTTTTCCTACAGATTCCAACAGAAAAGAACCATGCACCACCGCTATCATTTCTGATTCTGAAAGAATCACTCTGTCCTCAAGACTTACATGAGACTACAGCTGTTGTTCTTGGTATTCTCCAGCCTCTCACCAGACAGCAGATTGTTTCATATCATTATATCCTAACTACCAGGTCACTAGGGTTTCTTTTGTTTCGTTTTGTTTTAACATTTAATATTAAATAAATCAAAACTACCCATTAACAGCTTCAGCAACACTCCATTTTAGTTCCTTAAAGGAAGATACCACAGCAAAATGAAGACAATACTGTAGAAATCCATGTCAGTAAAGACTTTAAAAAAATAAATATACCCCCCTAAAAAACCAACAAGATTCCCCCCGCCCCCCAACAAAAAGCACACTTACCCCTGTGGGCTCAGATCCAAAGAATCCTCCCGGCTGTTTTGTAAACTGGGAGAGCCCAAATCTGCAGCTGCATTGCTGGCAGCTGTGGCTGTCCCAGTACTTATCGTTGTAGTGGTACCCAGCATTCCTGATCCATTAGTGCATACTTTCGGTGGGCTTGTTAGCAAAGCCTCAGACTCTGCTAAGTTTTTCACTTGGTGCATCACCCCTTTGCAAAAGAAAAAAATCTTTGTTTGGTGGGGTTGGTTTTGGAGGATGGTTGGTTGGCAGGGGCAGCAGGGACAAAGGTGTTTTAAGGTAGAAGTCTGTAATTCAAACCTCTGGTTTGACTATGGCAGCATTGGCTTACCCCACCCATCAATACTAAGTAAGGTTTAAAAGCACTTCAGTACCTTCCTTCAAGAAGTTAACCTATGTAGTTTTCTTATTAAAAATAAGCCAAACCAGATCCCACAAAACAAAACAAAAAAAAAAAGCAGGGACAGCAGCACAAACAGTAGCTAAAGAAACCACAAAATTCCCAGTGGATTAGAACAAAGACTTTCTGCCAAAGATTAATCATTTTTGTCCAGTAAGACTACCCATGTAATTTCAGCAAGCCATCTTCAGACAAAATGCAAGTTTAGTAGCAGCCAGTAAGCCTGTACAAACTTGTTTTAAGATTCAGAAAGAACAAGCTTGTCTCCTCCAGAGTCTTGGTCAGCTCCTCCCTAGGCATATGAGGATAGCTTGCATGGATTTGCCTTTATTATTCAAGAACAATATAAACTCTTTACAGTTTAGCAGGTATGGAGCAGGGAGTAAAGAATATGGATTCTCCACACACGGGTGTTTAAAATACTAAATAAGGTGAAGAGAAAAAAAAGAAAGCAAGATTTACCTTCTCTTCTGAAGTAAACACTAAAAATGTCAGGTAACTTTTGCATTAAAATCTCTGCCATTTGCAGGGCTCCAACTACTATCTTAAGGTCTTGACTCGACAGCATGGAGGCAATATGACTAAAACAGATAATTTATTAGAATTAGGTTTGTCTTTGGTTTTTTTTCTGTATTTAAAAAATATATTAAAAAAATCAAGCCAGTTCACCTTGCATTCATAGTACTGGAGACTGAAAGCAAACAGATTTTATTACGCTTTTGTAAAAGCTATAAATAAAAGGACTGAAAAAAGTCCTCATCTAGATCACCAAGTTTTAACAGGTGGCATACAGGAAAAAAAGCCAAAACATGGTGATGTGGAACTTCAGGATGTACTGCCTTTGAAGAACTAGTCAGCTGATGTTCTAATCAACTCCTTTTATCTCGATCCCTAACTTTATGGTATGGTATAACACACAGGAGAGGTTTCAAGAATGGAAGTTACCAGTTGAATGCCATGAGTCTTATTTTTCATACAGTATTAGCTCAAAAGTCATCTTGCCTTCAGAAAAGTTTATAGGCAAGTTTTAGAAGTCATGAAAACAGTAAATGGTAATATTAGACATTACCAGTGCACGCAGCCATAGAGGTAAACTGAGCTGTCTAATAAGAATGCCTAGAGTTGGCACCTACTGCAAAATTTAAGATGCAAAAACTTCCTGAAGAGCTGGCAGCCTCAGCTTTTGGAAAATAACTAAGAATGTAAAGTACAATTTTCTCCTGAAAAAGATGATTCAAAAAAGTAATAACAGGTTTAAGTTGTAAGCTCAAAATTTGCTTCATTTAGAATGGTTACTGTACCCACCTTGAAACAGCATAGTTTTTCAGCACATCCTTCAGAAGTTCAGCATCAGCAAAATAAATTATCCTAAGAATTGCTCTAAGGCACTTGTGTCTAACTGCAGGTCCAGCTGAAGAACTATATACTTCATAAAGAACACCAAACAATGTTTTGATAAAGGATTTTGCCAGTTCTGGGTCCTCTTTCATTAGTTGTGCTCGAGCGTCATCCTTCTTCAATTCTGAATGCCCACCTGTAGGAAATTGTGCAAGATATCACTGCATAGTTCTCTGCATCTCTGCTCTGACAGTGTTCTTTTAGTAAAGCTGAATTAGTTTAGCTCTAATTAAAGAGACAGAATTTAAGAGACAGAAGTCAAACTGATGGCAAGAATGCCAGTACAAGTCTCCTCTTGAGGAGTCAAATCTTTTTCTTCAGTTTTCCTGTATATTTCTGTACAATAGTTAAGAAGTCAACACACAATCTTTGCTAGGAAGGCGTATGAACAAAACTGTTTCAGAAAATGCCAAGCCAGGAACATCCCCAGATCCCCCTCCCGATTTAATGCATCTTCTGTTGCCTTCGTGTTAAAAAGAATACATTTCAACAGTTAAGAGTTTTGGAGTAAAGGTATCTTCAGTCATGTATATCAGAATAGTTTGAGGTTTCACTGAACTCATTAAGAAATATATTAAGTACTAGACTGGTGGATAACTCAGCATAAATTGGTTGGACTACATGACCTTTAAAGGTCCCTTCCAACCCAAAACATTAGCTATGGCTAGTTTATTGTAGAGACACAACTGGTGTCTCCTAAGCTTTACTTACTAGTGCTTGTATTGGCTAAAGGGTTTGGTTTTCGCTGAATGGCACGCGCTGTTCCAGTATCCTCATTTATTTGCTGCATAGAGTTAAAATCAATAGTGTAGACACGCCCAAGCGTAGACAGGCTTATCTCATCCTCACCAACCTGATGAGCTGCCTAAAAACAAGGAAGAGGTTAAAGCTAAGAAATCCCTAATAAATAAGAAGCTATATAAAAGGTGAGGAAAAGGCAACACCAAAAGGAAAAACAATGACAGAAGTAGAAAGCAGTGATTGAGCAGTTCACCCATTACAGAATACCAAAGTAGTACAATATTAGAGCGTGAGGTTTAAGGGAACTCATGGGTTTTTTACTCCGAGACCAAGGCTGATACTTTCAAAGCTGCAAAGAAAACAGTTCACTATAAGGCCACACGCATATTTACAAAAGCATCACCACACAAACGTATGCAATTACTACCTCTATTATTCGACTATCAATCCTGTTATAGGGATGCCAGAGACCCCTGTCATCTCGCCATTGCCATATTGCACCATCTGTGTTTTGCACATTTCCTTTCTTCAGCATAGTATCAACAGCAAAGATTCCCTCTTTTGGCAGGCAAGGCATCAGTTCACTGTGAAGACCAAGAAAAGAGTATTCTACTAGAAGTATCCTTAATACAGGCCACCTGAGCCTTCAATTTAGAGAAGTCAGGCATTTTAACATGGCAATCAGACCCAAAAGTTGGGACTGCGTAACTTACCAGATAAGGGAAGTAAGCTCATAAAGCTCTTGGGGACTTCGTGGAACAAGGTCAATTTGTTCTTGACAACTCCCATTTGAGGCTCCACAAAGGAGGAAGTGAAGTGTTTCTGCAATATCTATAAAAATTAATATTCATGAGATTGCCTTTATCAGAATATGGACCTCATTTTGTGTTGAGTACTACACAGAAGAGACAGTCACTGAGCAAAACAGACAATAGACAATAAGACAAAAGCCATGTCTTTGAATGTTGTAAGAAATGTGGTTGTTCTCCAGTCTGGAGTTTACAGGGGTTTTTTGCATTTTGGATTTTTTACACTTTAGGGACATCTAGGGGAAAAATAATCACTCACTACACAGGGCACAGAAGAAAACAAGAGAAGCATAGAAGGTGTTTGAAATGATCGTGCAAAATTTAGAAGATGAAAAGAAGAAAAGTAGCAAGAAAACTGAGACATCCACACAGCAGTTACTTTTCTTAATGTTTTCCCTTTGAAAAAGTCTTTAGAATCACATTTCCTCCCACCTGGTAAAAGCTACAAAAGGATTCAACTTGTGTTGGAATGAGAGGAACTTGTGTAGCTTATAGAGAATCAAAATTAGGCAAGCACTCCAGTGACAACAGCTAGAGAAAGGAAAGGGAGGGGGGAAGCCCCTCAGGAAAGAAAACAAAAAACCAAAACGGACAAACAAAACAAAAAACCCAACAAACTTTCAAAGTTAACTAAACTTCATACCCCAGAGGAAGCTTAGCAAGAAAGAAAAAGATAAAAAGAACAGTATTTGTATTATCAAGTGCACAGAGTTCCATTATTATCTGTAGGCATTAACTTAAATAGCTCCCCCAGAATATGAAAATGTTAGAACTCACTCTGCTTCATAAGCTGGACTGCAAGAGTAGGGCAATTGGAGCACATCAAAGAAAACATGCGCACCACCATGATGAACATTCCTGAGCTCAGGATAGGAGGCGTCACTACCAAGAGTTGCTGGATATTTGTTAGCAAGTCCTTGGAAGCAACCTGCTGGAGCAAGTTCTTCAGAAGGGAAAAGAAAATTGAAAACATTAGTCTGACTTCAAAAGCCAAGTCCTTAGGAGACTGAAGGAGGGAAGAAGGAAACAAAACTCCACCCCCAAAACCCCACACCCTTACCTCTTCATGCTGGAAGTTGTCCACTAGTCGTGCAAAACAGAGACAAGTACTTTCAACAGACTTTTTGTCCTATCATAAAAAGAAGTTAAGTATTTGTTTGAATTAAACTATTTTAACTTGCATTAGATTACCCTGGTATTTTGAGGCATTCATAAAATTACTCCAAAAAGACCAGCTGAACCATATTTTACAGAATATTACAACTCTGAATTTTAAACTCATTGATACAATCTAAACTGACCTCCTGCATACTCCCCGAGAAACACCTCACATTTGCAAGACAAATACCCTTAGGGATCTTTAGCAAAGAATATATGTATCTATACTATCCTTTTGGGGTTCTACAAGGAGGAAACAAAAGGAAAGGGAGGTACAAAGCCAAAGCAACAGGAGATACCGATAATAAGCAGGAGTGAAGGCTACTGTTCTACAGATTACATGAAGTCTGATTATTTTTTTTTTTTTTATATCATGCAGCACAGTCAAGACAGCAAATCTAAAGACACCAAGGCAGTAAAGACTGCTCTAAAAACAGCTCTAGCTGAAAGTTCATTGAAACACTCAAAGAAGTTCATCTGAACACCATAAAACTGCAAGGGTGGTTGAACACTGGAAAAGGTTGCCCGGAGAGGTTAGGTCTCCATCTTGGAGTTGTTTTTAAATAAATAAATAAATAAATAAAAATAATTAAAAAAATCAGATTATATGGTCCTGTCCAATTGCTCTAGTTGACCTTGCTTAAGCAGGGGGTTAGGTCTAGATAATTGAGAAGTCCCTTCCAAGCTCAATTATTAAGAGTTAATTCAAGATATTTTTTTTTTTCCCTAGAAAAATTCCACTTCAGAATTTCTTGAAATCTTACTTTTGTGGGCTGTAGCTTCTCTTCAGAGAAGAGTCAGTACTTGTCCCTACTACTGCTGAGAAAGGTGCTTCTTGTTTCCAAAGCACCATCTAAAGTTGACATTTGACTTCTATGAAGCTGCCTCAAAGATTCAAGTACTCTCTCAGTAAGATGTTGGTAAAATTAAGAATAGCACAAGAACACACAAAAACATTACCTGAAAGTTTCCTTTTGGTTGCATTTGTTAAGGAAGAAAATTGTTTCTCCTTTTTCACCTTTATAACAGGAATCTGCCAATCAAGCAGGACGTCGCAATATCTTTTGGTGCAATAGTCATTGTGAGTGCTCATTTATGATCACAGCAGCATTGCAGGACAGGCTGATCTTAGAAGCCCCATGATTTAGGATTCATCATATCAAACTACTGCGCAGGAGTAGGAACTTCCTTTTCAAAAAGCCATAAACCCTCCCAAAAAGTCAAATCACAAAACCCCACAAAACTTGAAACTAAAACTTTTCTGAGCTTAAAGTGGAAGGGAACCCTACAACACATCTGTTAAGGAAACAAAACATAATACTACTGGATTTCCTCTTACTGATGGGCAACAAGGACTACAAACCCACTATTAGTCATGCTTTAAGTTAGAGCACCTTATTGATCTCATTTTATAAAGTTAGAGGTGTCATGAATCCTTACATCACGCTTCCAAAAAAAACCAAAAGGTCCACATGATCTTTAGGATATCATAACCTGACAGTATAGAAACTTTAAGGCAATTATATTGTGAAGGCAAAAAATACACAGTAAAGAACTAGATATCTGGAGGCAACTTTATACTACTTTCAGATCAAAATTTATACTTTTCATTTTATAACAGCTTCTTACCTGATGGGTTAACCTTTGTGTAAGCAGTGGCAAAGAGTCTGCCACAAAGTGAAACTCATCAGGTGTTATACTCTGGCAGCAGTTGGCAGCTATAGCTAGTGCATTCCTCTGTGCGTTTATACTGAAGAATTCCAGATACAGCAAACAGTCTGCCAACCCACCCTAGAATAAAATAAACATTTTCAATCTCAGTGATGCTGGGGAAAAAAAAAAAAAATAATCACAGAAACTTGTTTTCTTATTTCATCTTCCCAGAAGGTCACCAAGATGTGGAACTGGTAGAGGGACAAGTGTTTTGTGGTTTGTTTTTTTTTACTTACTGCCTGGAGAATGGCTTTGCTATGCCTGCGTGATAACATCTCCAGGGCTGTAAGCGCCTGCTCAGCCACATCAATGCACTGAATAACTTGCAGCTACAAGAAAAGAAGAAAGTTTGTAGATCAATTTCTAAACCCATTTGTAAAAATAATCGTCTTCATTAACACTTTGAATGCTTAGCCTGTACTAAGACACACATGCTAATGCAGCAGCAGTGCTAGCTGTAATCAAGCTAGACAATTTAAGGCTAGATCAGCTATATAGCTACTCCAAAAGTTACCAGTTCGTGTTAATTACACAGTATCTTTGCAACACCAATCAGGCAAAGTTCTCAGCGAATCAGACAGTGCTTTTCAGTAAGGGCGTGTAAACCTGTTTGTAGAAGTTTCTCATGCATTATGTATTACCCAGTAAGCTATGAAAAGAAGGCATTATCTTAATGGTATATCCCAAAGTTAAAACAAAACCAAGAAAAAACAAACCAACCAAAAAAAAAAAATATATGTCCCCTGATAGTAGTTTCACATCGCTTCTATTTACCTTTTCCAAGAAGACAGGAATTGCATCTACCACTACAGCAGATGATCTGGGAAGTGCTTCCATCATATATGTTAAAGCCCGACATGCATGGTTCATCTATTAAATATATAGATATTTGTTCAGATGATACAATTTTGTATTTAAAAAAGACACAAAAAAACCTTAAAACGTTACAAATCACTTACAATGTCAAAGTTGTGCTCCATCTGCAGAAGTGTTATCTGTTTTTTAAGAAAAGTATTGTTAGTTTAGTAAAAAATACTTAGGTATCAACATAAAAAGGGCACAAATCAGTATTGTATCTCTTGTCTCGGGACTCTGAATTTTGGCAAGTTTCAAAAGAGCCACTTCTTGAGCTATTAATAAATTGCCCCAAAACCCAAATAATGAGATTTATAGATACGTAAATATGTAAATAAGAACATATAATGCTAAGAAAAAATACTTAATTTAAGCAAGACATTGAGTGAAATTATACCCTCCAATAGAAATATGAAATTTAATCTTTACCAAAGCTGGTACAACACTCTTGACTGGAAATCCTCCTAATGTTTCTTCATTTCCCATGACCAACAGCTGGCACATCTCAATCACTGCCTGTAGCTGCTGACTTTCATCAGTGGCTTGGAGACCTTGTAAAAGCTGTTGGGCTTTAGAACCTAGATACCCAGAAAAGAGAAAGAAAAAAAGGAAAAAGGAAAGCAGATATTAGAAAACTTAAGTGTTCAAGGGAACTGTTATGCTATACTTCTGCCAGAGGGGAAGACCAGCGATAGCTTGTTTTCCTCTGTATTTGTAGCTTCACTTCCTTTTCCTATCATAAGGATAGGGTGGTGAGGGGGCTGGGGAAGGAAGGGAGGCAAACATCCCACTCTTGGCTGTCTTTCCAGTTCAGACTGGTCGGCTCAGGGAATCCGCCACACTGCTCACCGTAGTCATCTTGCCAACTTACAGCAGGTGCCAGGACCCACACCTCTCCACTTTTACAAAGCAAAGGACTTTTCAACACACCCCTTGGTTACGACAGCACATGGAGTATCCGTGAAAGCCCATCCTCTTCGTGGCAGGCAGCATAACAGGCTGCCTTTGGCTCTCCTGGGGAAGCCAGACTTGCACTGGAAGGTACACATCTTATCCAGCTGCATAATGCAGCCATGGTGAAACAAGACTAAAGGACCCATGTTCTCACCAACACACTATCTGAAGGAAATTATTACTGTCTGAAACCTAAAGAACTTTTGAACTATGAACAAATATCTTAAAGCTAGCTTAAGCATTTGTTTAAAGCTAGCAAAAAACCCCAAGGGGGTTGTTAAGCAGCCCATCATGCAAAAGAAAAAAAAAAAAAAAAGAAAAAAGAGAAAGGGGTGAAGAGGCAAGAACCCTCCCTTCCCCACCTAGGAGAGAACATTAGGATGCTCCCCCCCCGCCCCGCCAAAAAAAAAAAAAAAAAAAACAAAAAAAACAAAAAGAAAAACGGCCAAAGGACACTTCCCTCCCCTAATGGGAGACAAACAAATTAATATTCTCAACCAATGGTCTAGCACTATCATGACATACAAATCTCCAACATGTAAAATATATTAAACTATGAAACTAATAAAAGTATTAGAATTTACTAGTGGCTGAATTCTACTAGTCTGGAAGTGGAAAGAATTAAGTCAAATCAGACAAACTTTGCTTACTAGCTCCACTTCCAATTGTCCTGTGGAAGAGCTGCGACATCCGAGGACCAAGAGGGCCAAACAGGTGAGGAGGAAGACCCCTAGCCTCTAACAGAGCTAAAAGCAAACAGAGGATAACAGCCATTGTCAAAGCTTCTGTGCATAATTTTAAAAGCTTGAATTCCATGATGCTATAATTTAAGACTACTAGAATTTTGATACTTATAAAAAAACAAACAAAAAGACCCCCACCAGACACACACGACACAAAAGATGACCTTCAGGGAATAACTCTCTCATTTTTTTGTACGCATCAAGCATTAAGGCCCTTTAAAAAGTCACCCACTGACTTTACAGAGTTCTGTGTTGACAGAAGAAATCCAGTCTACTAAATTATTATAAGCCTAGATCCAGATGGTAGATATACCAGACTGTAATTTCAAATCTGAACTCAGGCTACATGAAGTAGGTCAAGCTTATTTTCACATTTTCAGGAACCAAATGGTATTATTAATCTGAAGAAGTGGCACTGAAAAAAAAAAAGGTTCACAGCTTCATTTGCTGATGACCAGGAAAGGGAATAACTCTGCTAGATATTAGGGGGTTTTTAGTTTTTGTTTTCAGTAGCATTACTTACACCAGACTAAGTAGGTGATTCTGATTTTTGTTGTAGCAACTATGCCTACTGCCAATAAATACAGTAACATTTAATAGTAAAAACTGATTTAGCTCAGTATTCCTAATGCATACCCCTTACTAAGAACCATAAGCAAGTAAACTGGTAGAGACACAGCACTCATTTCCACATTAAATACTCAGATTAATCTATACCTGTCATATGCAAGGGAGATCATGATCTCAGAACTCCTTGCAGTGTTGTGGCAAAATCATCAAGAGAGTTGGAGGACATGCAAACTGATTTTATACCTGTCTGTACTCTCAGGTTTTGAGACCCCTGAATCCTTTAGCCCAAGCACAAAAGAAAGCAATTTATGAACATTATTATTTCATTTGGTCAAAGCTTACAGCAACATGGGTATCAATGACAAGCACAAAAAAATGTTATCCAGAAGCAGGCAAACGTAACAGTAGACCTCACCTGGCACATGAACTGAAAACAATCCTGCAAAGACTTATTTTCATAAGCTTACGCATTTAATAGAATTTTCTCAATTCTTTTCCTCCTCCTTCCGAAAAATAATCAATAGTAGTGGTTTATACTCCATGAGTAAGGACACTATGCCACACCCACCAGACATTACTTCCAAATTCTTGCATCTTTGGTGAATTAAGGCTTGTAACTCTGTATTCCAGGACTACTCTAAGCAAAGCAACACGTTTACAGGGAGAAAGAAAATATAGCCTTCCCACTACATGCAATACAAAGTTTGCCTATGCGTGACTATTTATGGGCTGGAAACAAAGAAAATTGGTAGATTAATAACAATTTTTATACCTTGTAATCTTCCCATCTCGGAATCATCTGACTCGCTTTCTCCAGAAGTTGTCATACCTACAGCCCCAGCAACAGAACTAGAAGCTAAAGAAATAAAACAGAGATGAATGCCATACAATGCCTTCAAAGCTACAAAATTTGCATCAATTTCACCATCAAGGAAAGCATCCATCATCAGAAGAGTGTTCTGTATTTAACATTGCCACCATCGTACTTCTGTCAAATTGCCATTTTAGGTCATTTAGGTCTACTTTCCAAAAGCTGAAGAGAGGCTGTATCAGCACAAAGTAATGAAAAAAATAAAACAAAACACAGCCAGATCAGCAAATCACCTTTCAGACAGATTTACCTGTATCTTTAACAACTAAATTTATGCTTTTCTTAATTGAGTTTTATGCTGCACTTAAGTTTCTGTCAATTCTAACTTTTTTAACTGATGTAGCCAACTTTAAGCAGAGAACCTTTGACATTTTCTACAACTCAGTTTATCTGCTGGAAAGCTCCTCTGAACTCACTACTGAATAGGACCAGATGATAAAATTAAAGTGCCATTTAACAGGACTGTGCAAATAAGGATATTTAGCTTCAATACAGATTTCTCCAACACAGACATGCTTGCAAAAAACTTGTATAATACTTGAGGAGTTACAACAAGCTTTTACAGGTAAATGCATGCCTTCTGTATTCTCAACTTCGGTGGCTCTTTGGATGGCAGCAGTTTATACGGCATCAGCTGGAGTTTCATTTGTTTAAGGAAGGTGGATGCCTGAAAACTGAAGTCTATTTTATTAGAAATAGTTTGGACTACAAAAAATAAGCATAACTGAAATAAAATAGATATCCAAGAGATCAGATTCAAAAGTAAAGGTCCTTCTCCAAAGCCTCCCAGAATTCACCAGCTGTGCTAGCTTAAATAATTTCTTCCCAGAACATAATTATTTTTAAATGCAAAGAGGCAACTATATGAGTAACTATACTAAAAATGCCTCAGTTGGAATGTCTTACCTGCAGCTCCCTGGGGAGCCTCATCTGTACGTGCAGCTGAGGAGTTAACTCCATCCTGGTTGTTGTCAGGGTCAGCCATCTTCTCCTGTCGGCGAGCTTCAGCTGCTCCTCTTTTCCCCAGGCCAGAGCCTCGCCGACTAAAGATTGAAAAAAACAAAGTTACAGACCTTATGAACTAAGACAAGAGATTTACTTATTTTAATGTGAGACTACTCAAAGTCACATAATGTTTGCACAGATCACTACCACACAGTTGCACAAACTAACAGATTCATGTAAGAACGTCTTCACAAAAGTATCCAACTCTTCTTTACCCTCCTTGCCCTGTACCATGGCAGTGATTTTAATGATATTAATGCATTACAGTTAGGCCCTTACCTTATACCCCCCCAAGACAAGGCAGTCTTAAAATATGGTAGTCAAAATGAGCAAGATTAAGATGACTGTTAGTTACAAGTCACATACACATTCGAGAAGGTTGATGACAGAGTAACTATCTTTAAAGGAAGTTCTGAACTACTGAAAGCAAAGAGAACTCTGATGTTCAACTTGGTTTTCAGTTTCAAAATAAGTTTGAGGGCACAAGCCTTTTTAAATTTGCTTTGTTAAACACTGCTGTCATCACTGCTACAAATATATATATGCCTACAAAGTAAGCAGTCAAATTCAAATGCACACTTGACAACAGAATCAGACTTCAGAAGGTTATTTTTATGGCATGGAAGAGGGAAAAGAAGTGCTGGAACTACTAAATGTAGTTTAGATGGATAAAAAAATAAAGCTAGGCAAGTCTAACTTCAGAACAGAGGCAACTACAATTTTTTATTTTTTTTTTTTTACCTCCCAGGACATTTAGTCCCCCTCCTATTTAATCTAGCAGCTGTTTAAAATTATAACTTCAGGACTACTTTTATCTTGCATCAGGAAATGTATGAAATACTTAAGATATTTGTAGTATTACTCAAATGCAGCTGATGAGCTGAATTAGCTTAACAATGTACACTAGTAAAACAGACTCCTGTGTGGTACCATGAAATCTCTTCTTCGTAACAGTCATCCATTGTATTATTCACAACAAACAGCAGTTTAGTATTTTCTTAAACTGTTCCCTAAGGAAAGGAGTACTTAAATTTGTGATATTGGCTTAGGGTATTTCTTTCCCTTCACCCCTACAGCTGAGGGACTTACTGAAGGTCTGACGGTGATAACTTCTATGCACTATGCATGACACGGGTGTACAGAGTAACCCAGCAGGCCTGAAAAGCTACAGCTACTTTACAATAGCAAAGTAAGACACAGACAAGGATAGTTTTTATGCATGAAAGTGACATTAGCATCAACCCACTGCTGTAATCACGTTTTATCATCTTAAGTTTTACCTGGTGCTAGCACAGGAGCCCGTGGTCTTTTGCCGTGTGCTCCGCCGCAAACTGGGGAGCTCAGCAGGTGGTGACTCACTGCGCTTCTTTGTAGATTTTCTTAGACCTATGTAATATGTAAAGAATTGAGTGTACATCGGTCTTTAAATACACAGCATTCTACAGAGAAATGCAATGTGCATGTGTACAGGGGACTGCCACGTAAAACAGCTTCTACACAAGAACCATGATAAGCCCACATCAGCTTTGAGTTACCTTACACTGAGCTGCTATACCAGTAAAAGACAGGTTCAGATATTTACTTTTACTCATTGAATAATACTAAACTCCAAGGTGGTACCTAGACACCTTTTCCTAACCTACACACCACAGTTATAGGAAAGTCTGTAAGTCTCTCATGCTCAGATAGCACATTATGGGATACCAGTTCATTATGTCCACATGTTGATGTTCAAAACACTCAGATGATGTTTTAGCTTTAGATGAGAAAGAAATTACACTGACAGCAGAGGGGATGGCAGTGGTGGTTTTCCCCGACCTCTTAGTAAATCTGTGTAGCATAAATTTAATCTCCTTCACTAGATAAATCATAATATTTAGTCAGTTTTTTTCACATTAGTATAGCTTAAGAATAACTGCCTTAAATCAAAACCATGCTCCCTTCCAGAAGTTAATCCCTGCCAGTGTCATATTATTTGTGGTTCCCATTTCAACTACATCACTTCAATCCCTAGCACTGTCATAATGCCTTCCTTGAGGCTAATAACCAAGTAGATCTTCACAGCTTTGGAAAAGGAGTTCTCAAGTTCTTAATTTAATAGTGTTTATATTGTCGAAGACTGACCCAAGCAATATTAAGTTGTTCTAGGTTATGAATCCACTGTTCTCATGACACATCCCATCAACAGAACCAGGTAAATCTTAAACACACAAACCCCCCCATGCAGTACAACATTCTCAGATGATGAGCATGCTTACTATCCCATGCTAAAGTATCCCATAACAGCTACCAAACCAGAAGGCTGGTAATTAAAACATCTGAATTTAAAACTCCTTATCAAGCCCATCTTTACATTTCAGTCCGCCCTGCCTCCCTTTTCTGGCAACAAAGCAGAAATAATACGTACTTAAGCGTGCAATGTTTTTGAGCACAGTATCTATTTCCTTAAGCCTAAAACACTCCAAGAATGATGTTATGGTACTGAGGGATGAAATGATAACTATGCAGCTTCTGACAGTATTTAACAGAAAAGCAAAAGTGATCTGAAAAGCTATTACTGACCTGGTCAGTAGTCCTTTCAAACATTATACTGTATTTGACCCAGGAACACAATGCTGTGCGCAGTTAAGTTCCATGCAGATGAAGGTTAACCTGATATTCCTGTATTTACCACATACCTGGCTTACTAACTCAAGAAATTTGGCAGCCTTAAGAAAACAAGGTCCTTAACAGCCACCAAACACTGAACTGAAGCAGGCCAGCCACCTGAATTTTCAGCTGATCTGTACATATAGAACAAAATATTTAACTTTTTCAAATATTAAAAAAAGCAATGGAATTTTTACTACATATACTTTCAAACCATATATCTTAAGTTGAAGCTGCTACAACAGAAATACATGATGAATCCAACCCTGTTAACATACACGAAAATACTCCAGGTGGGGGGAAGGAATAGGAGCTTGTTACAAGAGATACAAGACAAAACCAGTTTAAAACAGTTGTAACAGGATCCCATGTTATAGGTATGCAAGCTTCTCAAGTACTAGAAGTGCAGATACAACAGAACTCCCCTCACAGCTGGTTACATTTTACAACTGAAGATTCATGCTTTAACTGGCACTTGGTATAACATTGTATTACTCTACAGTTAAAATGTGTTTACCACTCTGAGTTCCCATTACATATATGGAAAAGTAGGCTACTCAGTACCTGTAACAGTATGGTGAAATTTTAAGTGAGAGGTATTTTTTCTTTACATAAAGAAGGATGTTAATGACCTTGTTACAGTAGAGTTCACTGGAAAAAATAAACAAATCCATTTGTAAGTGAAGTAAAATTGACTTAACTTGTATCAAAACAGATTTCTGCCCCAGGCAAAGGTTTCACAAAACAGCAGAATTAGCTTTACAGCTTACTGTTTAACAGTATTGTACACTCACTCGTGTCTTACTGTCCCCAAACCAAGCACAAGATGCAGAAAATGCACACCTTAAATACTTTCTCATTCTGTCAGTATTCTGCCTGTTTGGTAAGCTGCACTTGCTTAATAGAGAAGCTGTGAAATGGGTTGTCCTTTTCAGTAAGAAGCATTAAATCAGCTGAGCCATCTCTTTAAACTGAGTTACCTCAGTAAGGGGGTATTAGAGAATGTAGAGTTAACCAGCTGCTGCTTGGTGGATGAGCTACAGAATACATCACAGCCTGAGCAATCAGAAGAGTTGAGCTTGTTTTCTCCTGCTCCTCAGGAATGACCTTCTACTTGTCTAATCTTTTTGTATGTTTTTCTTTTCCCAAGTCTTTACTTAGAATCATAGAATGATTTAGTCAGAAGGGACCTTTATAGATCTTCTACTCCAATGCCCCCGCAGTGAGCAGGGACATCTGCAACTACATCAGGTTCTCAGAGCCCTGTCTTATCTGACCTTGAATGTTTCTGGCATGGGGTATCTACCACCTCCCTGGGCAACCTGCTCCAGTGTTTCACCACCCTCATTGTAAAACAGTTCTTCCTTACATCTCGTCTAAATCTACCTGCTTTTAATTTAAAACCATTTACCCCTCGTCTTATCTCAACATGCCCTGATAAAAAGACTGTCCCCTTTAAGTACTGAAAGGTCACAAAAAGGTCTCCCCTGAGCCTTCTCTTCTCCAGGCAAAAGAACCTCTCAGCTTTACTTCATAGAAGAGGTGCTCCAGCCCTCTGATCAGCTTTGTGGCCCTTCTCTGGACCCACCCCAACAGGTCCATGCTTTTCTCGTGCTGAGGACTCCAGAGCTTGAATGCAATACTCCAGGTGAGGTCTCACCACAGCAGAGGGGCAGCATCACTTACCTCAACCTGCTAGCCACACTCCTTCTGATGTAGCCCAGGATATGGCTGGCCTTATGGACTATGAGTGCATATTGCTGGCTTATGTCCAGCTTTTCATCCACTAGTACCACCAAGTGCTTCTCCACAGTGATGCTCTCAATCCCATCATCATCCAGCCTGTACTGATACCAAGAACTTGCACTTGGCCTTGCTGAACTTCATGAGGTTCACATGGGCCCACTTCTCCAGCTTGTCCAGGATGCCTTGGGATGGCATCCAATCCCTCAGTCATGTCAACTACACCACTCAGCTCAGTGTCATCTGAAAACGTACTGACAGTGCACTCAATCCCACTGTCTGTGTCACTGATGACCATACTAAACAGCACTGGTCACAGTACAGACCCCTGAGGGACACCAGTCACCTATCTCCATCGGGACATCAAGCTCTGGATGTGACCATTCAGCCAATTCCTTATCCACTGAGCATTTCACCCTTCCCTACCTCCGATCCATCTACCAGAACACATATGAGCTTCCACCTCCCTCTATTAACCTCAAAGGCTAAAAAGGAGACAAAAGTAGTACTACTTAGAGCTTGTTTCCTTCCTGCTGTTCAATGCCACTCTGCTCTTAAAGTCTGACTTAAGCTTTAAGCAATCACCTGCATGTTTTACAAATCCTTTGAGTCTTCCCAATACCACAAGACCAGGACTGCTACTTTCTTCAGCATAGGACTGAACCTTCTTCCTTCCATTTGCATTGTTGTCAAAATTTAATGTCCCCCTTAACACACTGCCAGCATGGCCTCCTGACTATGAGAGTTAGTCCTGCATCTATAGCTGCAGGAGACTAACAGCCCCAAGCTTCCCCTGATAAGTAAAGCACAACCAGCATTCAGAGAGATGGGATTAGAGATGTCCTGTGACTGCCTGGAAGGAAAGCCCAAGCCATACTGCCCTAGACAGCAAGGGCTTTCAGGGGAACTGCTTTGATGTTCATCTCCAGAAGGTCTTTCAGCGTTATTTTTTGTAATGAGCTATCACCAAGTTCAAAGAGATAGTAAAAATCATTAACAGAGATGAACTTTCAATAAATCAGAAGAAAATCAGGTTTAAGCAGCTGATATTTAGCAACTGCAAGCATGTCAGATGTAAACTTCAGAATTAAAGCAGAGGCATAGGTCTCCTTATGGCAAACATATATTGCTTATGCCCTGACATCATCCTATTTGCCAAACACTCATGTTAATGACTCAGAAGGAAAACAGATGCAAACAGGCTAAACCTGAAACAGTGTAGCCTAACAAAAAATAAAATAAAATAAATTCTTAAGCACATCCTCACATTTAAGTGAGTTTACTGGTCAGCATGTTTTTTTTTGGGTTTGGGTTTTTTTAAAGGCTTTTTTGTGTGTGAAAGAAACAAGTTCTCAATGTAGCTGTACCGCATTCACTCATTTTAAGACTGAGTGTATTACCCAAGACAAAATACAGTTAGTCAAACTTTCACAGTCCATAACCTGGAAAGCCCCTTATTTGTAGTTCGGAAAGGTAATCAGTAGAGATTACTCGTTAGGACTGGAAATTTAGATTTCAGATTGGCTCCTGTGTTGGGCTGCTCTCCTCCTCACACAATAAAGATGAGAGGAAAATAGCTGTGGCAGGGCAAGGCAAGACAACTTCCTGTCATTCTAATACTCCCCTGTAACCCTCCCTCAGTACCAACCCAGACATTCCCAGCTCTTGATTATAACCCCACACAGCCCATCACTGCAATTAAACCAAGTGTCTCCCAGCTACTCATCTTACTTCCTCAGTCCCAAATCCACAACTCTCAAGGCCCTAATAACCATCACACAGACAGTACTGTCACCCACAACACAAAAACTAATTCAGAGCTAGTTTTTCTCCCTCACCTCTGCCAAATTCCTTGAAGCCTGGAGTTATACAGCATTTGTACTCTGTGCTCACCTTCTCAGTGTATCCCAAATAACCTCTCCAGCCCATCAAATCTTCTCAGTCAGGGACTGCTATCCTAAGTTACCCTGCTATCAGCTCTTGTGTCAGCCATCATTGCCAGCTTCTTCCCATTTATGGGCCACAAAACACCACAAAAAGAGCAATAGACATTTCCCTGATAATGGAGACATAATTAAGCTTGCTTTTATATTGTTACATAATCAGTGCGATGACCTGATTTGGAGCATACAAAATATAGGGCTTGAAAGGGGTGTGAAAATAGTCAAATCAAGGGAACAAAACAAGAAACTTGTTTCCCCACCCCAGCAAGAAATATTTAGCTACAAAAATAGTTGAAAAGCTTCAGTCTGGCCTGTTTTTCTTCTTCCAACAAATTCTATAGCTGTTACTCCTTGATGTCACTGCTCACTTAGACTGCTGTGTAGCTGAAGACTCTGAATGTCACCTTGGCTTCACTCAACATCTATTCATTATTCAGTGAGGACTGGACAAGAAACCTCAGGATATTCCCCTCCAATATGTGAAAAGCTTCTAGAAAGATGGCAACCATGTCTCTCCTCATTCTGTTCTTCAGTAGAGTACGGCAGGTCAGCTCCTCTAACTTTTCCTTCAAAGATCACAACTACTAGTAATTATTCTGGGTATTGCAGTCCAGGAGGTATAAGAAGTGAAGAGCACTGCATTTATACATACTTATTGACCACATGTTAGCTAGAATAATCTCCACTTTCCCCCCACTTTTATTCCTGGAACCACTCCTCCTACCATTTTTCCTTGAGTTTCTACAGTCCCTTAGAGTTGTTTGCATGTTTGGTTTTTTGGTCTATTTCCCCACTAGTTCTATAAGCCCTACTTCAAACTTACTCAAATGACTGTTTCATATTATACCCCTATACAAGCCCATGGAGTCTTAGCTTTCACTTTTTGTACAGAATTATTATGACACGTTTCCAGGCAGAGGGGTACACACCTCAATTTCATCTAGATCACCGCTTGCGTTACTGCTTTAGAAAGCTTTAGAGGTGTTTGTGTGAAAAATCACCTACTTCTGTCCCTTTATCCTCTAAGGGTACTAGTGTGCTACAGAAAATAAATTTGAACTTACCCATTCTTCCTGAAAAAGGAAGTTTATTTCCTACATATTTTCTAGACACTTCTCAGCATTATCCAAAACCCGTATTTTGTTCAAGTATTTCAAGTTTGTCCCAATATTTGAGTTTGTGAAGTTGTATGATGGACAAGTTGTTTTCTTTTTTTTTTCCCCCCTAAGAAGGGGCTAAGCTAACAATCGTTACTATTGATTCCGAGAGGACTTCAAGCTGTTGTCAGAGAGCTCTAATGCACTGCTTACTGAGACTATGTCACTGGCCCCTTATCAGCGACTTTTTATACATAAACAAAGATACCTCTAACTCCATACCAACTTGAACGAAGACACTCAAGTTGGTTTTGTGCCATATACTTAAGTTTATCATTTTGCAAATGATGACTTTCAGGTCATGGAAGAGCTAAAGCTAGTCTAGCTGGCTTTCTCAGGACATTCTTTGTGGAGATAGTTTAGGGCCACTCTCAATACTGTTTTTCAAGCTACTTAAAACATGCCACTTACGTTGTGCTATCCCTCCCTTCCCCTTCACTCTGAAGTTCTGTAATTTGTCACATAAGTTACTCTCTGCCTTCACCTTTTTGCTGTTCACTCTGAGGTAAATTCTTTCTCCTCTTGCTTTTCTTCATCGCTAAAAAGTTGCCAGTAACAATGACATACTTACCCAGGAATGTGTTGGTCAGTCCCATTCCTGTCCAATTCCTACCCACTTCCCCCTCACTCTATCCTGTGCAAATTCAGAGTTTTTGCTCTGGAATTCATCACCCAGTAAGTTTTGAACCATGGATCAGGTAGATATAAAAGACGTGCTAGACAGTAACTTCTCTCCCCTTCCCCAACTCCATTCTTCATCAATTAAGTTAGGTCATTCCAGAAGCACTACTCCCATCATGCAAGTTATCCAAACCAGGCCTGTTAGGTCAATTAAATCTATTTTGATTCTACAGGAAAACAAGTCAGTTGCTCTTGTTTATTTCACATATTTCCTGCAGTAGTATTAGCTACAGACATGCCCCAGTTGAGACATGCTACTTGTAATCACATCCAGGTAAAGGAATCCAACTTCCTAAATCAAGTTTTAGGGAACACATGCTCCAAGTACATTATACAGTACACAAAGCCAGCATAGTGCTTTTCAAAATCATTTTGTTCAAGGCAATAGAGCTATAAGCATAGCTGCACACTAGCAAGTAGGTGCATGCTTGGAGACAGCCTATATTTCTCACTCAAAATGTCCAAGAACAGCTCCTGCTATTCAAATTCAGCGCCAGAGACAGAGGACATATTTTCTAAGAACCGTTTAAAAGCAAGTGACTAACATCCCAGGCACTAAGTACACTAGGTTTAAAAGATTACTGTTCTTAAAGTAACAAGAGATTCTCACAGTAAGGAAAAAATTACAAAAGTGGGCTTGAAAGAAAGCACATATTATCTACTCATTCTCCTAGCATTTGTCATTCCCACTCCAGTGCATAAAACTTAAGAAAATAAAAGAAAATCTAACAGGAGGAATATAATCAAGATAGCTTTGTAACACATACCCATCACAAGATGGAAAATATTTTACATATTTTTTGAAATTGATTTGCAAGACAGAGAAGCAATTGAAGCTTACAGAACACTGAAAACATTTGCTTTAGCGATAAATAGTTTGTCACATATTTACTTAAAAGCTCAGAACACACTAAATGTTAGCTTCTCTAAGATGAAACCAAGAAACCTGAAAATAACAGAAGCATTTCTTTAGAAGATTTGATTAAGACATAAATGGTTATTCTTCCACAAAAGATCAACTTACTTGCTAGCTTAGCCTGTAGTCCTGAAGGTCCAGGTTTTGATGTTTCTGACTTGGAAGAGCCTGGCAGAGACAGTTTTGTTTTAGGGAGACTGACTTTTGGGCTGAATCGAGTAGCCCAGTCAAACTTTGAAGAGCCACCTGTTTTACTCGTTTCTTTGTCCCTGCTACTCCTCCTTGGACTGGGGCTGGATGCAGAACGGGAACGTCTAGCCTTATTCTGGTCCTTTCCCTGTTTCACTCTGGCACCCTGAGGAACAGCAGAAGCAGCAGAACCAACAGCAGAAGAGGAGGAGGATGTGGAAGCTGAAGAAGAAGAATCAGTGATGGTGCTACACCCAGCTTTGGCTGAGGTCACCGATTTTGAAGCCAGCTTGGAGAGTTTTGCTGACTTCTCTTCAGCACCAGTTGATTCAACTGCTGAACCACTCTTTATACAAGACAGATTGTCTGTCCTTTTCCTTTTCTGACTTCGGGAGCTACCAGCAGCTCCACCCTTTCTGGTGTGAGCCTTGCTTGTTGATGGCAATTGTGTTGACTTTGGCTGTTCTTGGTCTAAGTGTCTTCTCTTAGATTTATTATGTGGCTTGTTACTTTCCAAGGAAGTTTCAGGGTGTTGAAGTGCTTTGGGTTTTTTAGCAGAGCTAGGAGAATTGGTCCTCCTGTAATCTGGACTAGCACTACGTTTAACTCCTCGAGAATTATCTTTCTTAGGCAATTGCCCCGTTTTTTGCTTTTCTGGAGTATTGACTCTCTCTGGATCTTCTTCTTGTGGTATTAAAACAGCAGATGAACTACAGCCTCTGTAGAAGTAAGGAGGAACAGCATTAGTGTTGAACTCAAGAAACCTCACAGTTGCAACAGTTTTGCAAGATAAATGTCAATCAGCAGTCTCTGGAACAGGCAGGTAAGAAACACTGTTGATTATTAAGGTTACACTGAAACAAAAAACCCATGCTTGTATGATAACAGCCACATTGCAAACATTTGAGAGCATGAAAACTAAACTCGGTCAAAATAAAAGTGCAATACACTGCTTTTTTGAAGAGCAAGATATGAGGTAACTTGGATGGATTTTACTATCTCATATTTTTTATAGATATGTCAAACAGATAAAAAATAATTCAAGCCATGAAGCTATTATCTGAATGTTTGAGAATCTAAGTTCCACAACAGAGTAAGGAATGTTCAGTAATGCATAACTAGTCTTAACTGGATTCTACTTCAAGGAAGGCTCTTAATGAAAGGATAATTTCTGAACAATGTTGAAATTGAGATAATGAATCACACACAAAAATCGTAAAATTCTCTTCTATGTAATAGGGAACTGTTCCAGTGTGTATATAGCAGAACTGTATGAAAAGCAGACAAAGCACGACCAAGATGATTACCCTGAACACAGACATACTTTAAATTACTATATGTTTCAATTAATAATGGACATTGCTCAGAACTCCTTGGGCAATCTTCCCAACATGAAGAAACCCTGCATGTATTCCAGGACTAGTTATGCAGCCATACTTTCCTCCCCATCACTGATGGAATGCTCTTAGTTGGTGAATAAGAAAAAAAAAAGAAAAAACAAAAAAAAAAGAAAAAACCACAAACAAGAAAAAAACCACAAAACCAAAAAACCAACACAGAACATGAAACACTGAAATACATCCACTGAATGCAATACCTAGATTACTTAGAAATCTGTTTGTCATGCATTCTGTAAGAACTCTCTATAACTAGACACATTATAGACAGTTGTCAGTGCAGATAACACTGGTTAACATATGAACATGAAGTGAAATTACCTTTTAGAAAAGTGTCCCTTGGACTGCTCAGAAGTAGTATTAGACTGCACTTTGGGTGCCTTTGAAATAGATTTTCTATTCTCAGGAGGGCTATGTGCTTTATGTTTTGCCTGCCCTAAGTGTGACCTGTCAGCAGAAAGTCAAAACAGAAAGCTATCAGGATTCCAAGATACAGATACAAACCTCTAGATAGAATTATTATTTATTTTTTGGACCATTTACAAATATTACTTTACAGCTTCCAACCTTTCCATACCAACACCTAACATTAAAGCAGCATTTCAAAAGAATCACCTGGTGCAGTTACAAATCACTACTAGTGTAACTGTTTTATTTAGTCATTTTAAATTAATAAAACATCTTCTCACACCTGAGCTGTGCAGATAAACTTTTTCTGGTGTGCAAGATTATTGAATTGTTCACTTAATGGTAGTACAGTAAGGCACAAGACTAGATCACCTGTCAGAGACCTCTTCTCAGAAATAGATATACACTCATCAACCACAAGATTCTAAGCATTAAGAGTTTATCCAATAAGTGTTTACAAGTTAGTCTCTGCTTTCCAGTTTAAAAAAATCAAATGCCTGGAATGAGAATGCAACCAAGTTTACTTAGTAGGAAAGCTCAACCCTAACAGTTACATTCTGGCTGCAGATCCACCAGTTCGAAGGCCAGAGCTGTTTGGTAACAGCTGATGTAAGAGTAATGAAGAAATGCGTGCTGCCTACAAAGGCGGTCAGATGAGACAGGAAACCTGTGATGTCACAGAAAGGAATGAGTTTCACACAGGTAAGCTACAGGAGATCTTCCAAGCAGCTTTC
This sequence comes from Ceryle rudis, assembly GCA_033439905.1. Classification (NCBI taxonomy): domain Eukaryota; kingdom Metazoa; phylum Chordata; class Aves; order Coraciiformes; family Cerylidae; genus Ceryle; species Ceryle rudis. Next base: position 1,766 of record JAAGNO010028707.1, on the reverse strand, counting down.
AGCTACATGCAAAACATACTTTATTCTATGAGCCTTGACTAGAGGACAAAAGTAAAACTATACCATAGATAAAATTTAAGACTTAAGTTACATCTTCACATATTCCATGTCTATTTTCCAAGCTCACCAGACTTACCTCAAAAGACTCAAAGACACAGCTCATCAGCATTTAAAACAGCATAGTATAAATAATTGCTAAGGCAAGAGACATCTCACTTGTACTTCCCCAGATAAAACACACTTCTGGCTCAGCTGTCACAAAGACAACTCCACTTCTCATATCCTACCTATAAAGAAACCTCAAGCACCACTAACCTTTATGAAACCTCACACTAGACTAGTATTGATGCTGGAAGAAGTAACATTTCAAAGTTAAAGAATTGCTGATTAAATGCTATTAACCTAGGCTATCTAGTCCTTTGAGTTGAGCTATGCAAACATCTTTGAATCATATGGAGGAAGGGGAAGAATTGCAGATTTTAGATTTAAGCGTCCTGCTCCAAACCATAACCCTGTACCCAACCCACAATCCCAAAGATCAAAGTTTAGGCCAGAAGAGGTAGAAGAGTTCCACAAGTTTTCAAAGAGCTTCTTCCAACCAAATACCAGAAATCTAATACCAAAGGCAGAGTTAAGCCCACTATTGAGCACAAAGTTTCACCAGCCTCTTAATGATTTCAACAATAACTTAAAATATAAATCATAGCAAGAAAAACATACCAAGTCAAATCACCTAAGTGATAACAACATGATCATTTGCTTTCAGAGTCCTAAGGATAAAACTTCAATAATATGACTTTTTTTGGTAACTTTCCTTCCTCTGTTTTCTTCCCAAGTATCCTCATTTAGACAGTTACTCAAACAGCTGAATGCACTCAGACAGCACATACTCCAAGTATATTCTATGGCTTATCTTTAGTATGTTATGACACACTGAAGAGATAGAAATTAACAGAATCTTCTCCAGTTTTTTCTTTTTTTAATTTCTCAGAATAGAAAAAAATCATTTTTACTATGAAAAGCAAGTGAAATAAACCAGTTACAACTTTACCTCACAATAGCAAACTCCATCAAGGTAAACTCAGAAATGTTTTACCTAACCCCGAGTGTTGGCATTTTCCTTTTCCCAACAAAAGATTAAGGCATGAAATTTAATCTTCCCCTCAAATATTTTTATTATGGAAGTAACAGAAATTACATCATTTATACTTGGCAGGAATCTCATTTTTATGTAACTGATCAGGGTTCATTAATTTTGAAGTCTATCTTTAAAAAGTATTTTCCTTTAAAAATTTTTGGTTTGTTTCAATTAGAATTGAATTCAACTTCATGCATTAAGCATTCACAAAACACCAATAATTGAAGATCTTGTCAGTTAAAATATGACTATAGCAATACAGCAAAGCATCAAATAATTAAATCATACAGTTAAGAGTTTCCACATGTTCCAGGCTTCCCCCCTTTCACATTTAAACCCTTCAGGTTCTTAAAAGTTTTACAAGCAATTTCATATCAATGACCAATTTCTGTGGACAAATAAAGCTACAACCATATCCTGAGGATAACAAATACTCTATCATGCAGCCTATTTGCATTTGCTTTATTTTCTTTATCCAAACTATCAGCTCATGGTCTAGGGAGTCAAAGCCAATGAGGTTTTTGGGTGGTTTTGCTGGTTTGTGGGTTTTTTGGTGTTTTTTCTTTGTTTATTGGGGGGAGGGGGGGGGTGTTTGTTGTTTTTTTAAAGATTTACTTGGCTTTCACTT
>JAAGNO010028706.1:0-21688 GCA_033439905.1 Ceryle rudis | reverse complement strand
GAGGCGGCGGCGGCTGGAGGTGGCCCCCGAGGTAGCCTCCGGGAGGCGGCGGCGGTAGCCCATGTGTGAGCAGCCGTCCTCCCTTCCGTGCCCGCCCCCAGCGCCCTGAGCTTGCCCCGGGCGGCCGCGCCTCCGCCCGTGGGCTATCCCCGCACCTGGGCCGCGCCCACCGCCGCCGGGAGGATGGCAGCGCAGCCGGCTCCAGAGGCGTGTGCCGGCGCCGCGGCACCGGGAGACAACGGTGAAGAGATGAACGGCAGGAAGGTAGCTCTTATCACCGGCATCACCGGGCAGGTAACGGCGGGGGCTCCCTCTCGGTTCTGGGCTTTCCCCGTCCTGGGGACTGAGTCTCGCGGGAGCGGGTGGGGAGGGTGAGACCCGCCGTGAGGCGCCCGCTGCTGAGGCCGTGCGAGGAGCGGTGGCGGTGGGGGCTCGGCGGGGGCTGCCGGCAGCGTTGGCTCCCAGGCAGCCGCCGCCACCCTCCCTGCTTACCGGCCTCCCGGGGCCACATCCCTGTTCCTGTCCCTGAAGCACTTTCTAACGGGGCTCCAGCCCCGTGCCCGGTGCCTCTTTCTCTCGCAGTTGGTGCCCCCAGGACTGGGCTGTGCAGGAGCTCCCAGCTCGGTGTGGGATGGACAGAAAGATACAGGGTAACGGGCTCCTCTGGACTTACCCACGTGTAGCTTGGCCTTGTCTCCCCACGGGTTGGAGTGGCCTTCACCGGATGTGCTTGAGGAGGGTGTATTGCTTATGTCTCAGCTTTGGCCTGTCCAGGAATTTGTGAGAAATCTGCTAAACTTGTGCTGTGGTGATGTGTGAAGTGAGCATCAGTGGGAGAGGAGCCACACGTGGAAAAGCCAGGACAAGGAGACAGGGTTGGGACCCTTCATCCTGATGGGCTGAAGTGTACTCAGCACTGATGAGGCTGCACCTCAAATACTGGGTTTAGTTTTGGGCCTCTTACTACAAGAAGGACTTTGAGGGGCCAGTATGTGTCCAGAGAAGGGCAATGGAGCTGGGGAAGGGTGTGGAGCACAAGTCTTGTGAGGAGTGGCTGAGAGACCTGGGCTTGTTCAGCCTGGAGAGAAGGAGGCTCAGGGGAGACCTTCTGGCTCTTGACAGCTCCCTGACAGGAGGTTGGAGCCGGGGGGGGTCGGGCTCTGCTCCCAAGGAACAAGCACCAGGACACGAGTCTTGCCGGCCTAAAGTTACCCCAGGGGAGGTTTAGGTTGGAGCTGAGGAACAATTTCTTCCCCTTGAGGGTTGTCCCGGGCTGTCCCAGGCTGCCCAGGGCAGGGGTGGAGTCCCCATGATCCCTGGAGGGGCTTCCAACCTGTGGAGTTGTGGTGCTGAGGGCCATGGGTCAGTGGTGCCCTGGCAGTGCTGGGGGATAGTTGGACTTGATGACCTGAAAGCCATCTTCCAATGAAAGAGGTTCTATAGTTCTCAGAGTAGTGAAGGCAGCAGTGCAGGTGGGAGGCAGCCTGCAGCTGGGTTTGATCTGAGCAGACCTGTCACTCAGAGGGTCTTTTGGTGACCTGTCACTTTGCCATACTGGGCAGCCATGCATTTACTATCAGTGCCTGCTTTATACCCAGACCTGAATGGATGACAAAAGCATCTCCCCAGGCTGCTCATTTTGTATTTGTGTGCACTCACTGCAGTCTCCCAATTTTTTTGGCTGTACTACTCATAGGGATAATGATGTTCTCAGAGTTCTGTTGCTTTCATTAGAAGGTACAGGAGAAAGGTAGCATAGAAAGAGAAATCACAGTTTCCCTTGGATCAACCTTTGCACTGTGAAAAAGTGTTGGTGGGGAGTTTTAACCTGGTGAGACCTACAGGAGTGTTGAGGTGTGCAGTTGGTAGCTTTTGCTGCTACGCTTCCAGCAGGTAGTGCAGATATTTGGTTGGATTGCTTGTCCACACAGAAGTCTGCATTGTTGTGTCCTTGCTGGCTAAATGTGGGTGCAAAATGAAAGCTGTCGTGGATGTGATTAGTCATATTTGAGGAATGTTGTATTTGCAATGTAGATGTTGCCCACTGCCTGGAACAAACTGCTCTGTTTGCACACTGCTTATCTCTTGGAACTGAACGACTTCTGCTTGGAGGGTATATCTTCTGTCATTGGTGTAACCTGTGAAGCAGGTAATGTTTTATAGTAAGTGTTAATGTTCATCTTAGAATCACAGTGGAAAAGCTTTTTTTCATTTATGGCTTGTGTTTAATCAGTGACAGCTTTGCACATGGGAGAAGTTCTTCCCTATCACAGGTGACTTGTCCTGGTGTGCAGATCCACTGCTGAGGTGCAGGTGTGGATTTTTTAGAAGGCCATGAGCATTCTGGAGCAGTACCTGTCCAAACAAACACGCTGCTCTTTCACTGTGAGAGAAGGTTAGTTGATGCTTTTTTTTTTTTTTTTTAATAGAAGAGCCGCCTGACCTCTTGCAAGGGAGTAAACCCAGAGGCAATAGAGTGTTGTAGTAGCTTTCATCCCTTTTCCAAGAGAACCTGCAGTATGCTTTGAATGTTCACCTGCTGTTCGCTTTTTAAGTCATTATGTCTGTTCTTGTGTGTCCTTGTAACACTTTTGGTGCGTCCTTTCCCTTCCCGTGGGTTAGGAGCTGTCTGCCAGTTGTGGGCTAAGGAAACCCCTCCAAGCGGCTTTTTGACAGGGAGATAGATCTACCTCTGAGAAGAGGTAAAACTAATAATCTGTGTATACTAACGTTTTGCTTGGTGATTACTTTTAGCAAGAGCACAGTCAGAGCTTTCCCAAGGACTACTTTGGTGCTGTGTGAAGTCTTCCAGTTTGACGGAAGTATGCTTCTCTTCATCAGGGATAGTTAGAGGCCTGTATGTACAACACCTGGATTCTTTCAGTACTGTGTTCTTTATGTTATTTTTTATGTTGGTACAAGACTGTACCAACTCTTGGCTTAGGGTGGAGGTTTTATGTTGAGAAGGCATAAAACAGTATTGGAGGGTGAACTCCAATACTTTGTTTAAACTGGGCCCCTTCTGCTATGGCAGGTTTCTTTAACAAGTGAGTTGGCAGCCACATCGTGTAAGGAACCTGCGTTTGTTTGTGTGTGGCCAGTGCCCACTGAGAGTATTTGCTGAACAAAGGCCCTGTGGTGCCTGGTTCCTGGAACAAGGGTAGGTGGGAGATAAGTATCGAGCTCGCTGGGCTGTGACAATTTTAGGCAAATGCAGAGTTGTGCCTTTGTCTTCAGAGTACTCCTGGGCCAAGCACAGTGCTGCTTGAACTGGAACAGCTGTTCCTGAGATGAGAGGATGTCACAGCAAGTATGTTTAATCAGTGTTGAAACTGGACAACATTCTTCAGAACTTCTGCGTAGTAGTGAATTTTGGGTCGTCCATCTTTTCCACTGCCAAAAGATGGGATTTTGTTTCTGCTATGATGGAGAAAGTTGAGCTCAGGTAGGGCTGTACTTTAACAACGGGGCAGTAGACTGACGCAGCTTTTAACTGACATACACCATGGAGATACAGCACAGCTGTAACTTCTGATTTATGGACTTCTGATGGGATTCATGAGACTTTACGGGATGCCAGAAGAGGATGGTCTGTCTGTACAAGTTCTGTATGGTGAATGACTGGAGGCTCATGCCATGCCTTAGCTTACTGCACCAGTTAGCAATACCAGTTCACGTGGCTTGCTTCTCTTCTAGATACAATGTTAAAATGACAGGTCTCTGCAAGGGCGAATGCGTTGCTGATGGGAAGGTGATTTTGTGACCTTTGGCCAACTAATAGAAGGAGTTTGCCACAGGCATGGTGAAGCCATAAAGAAAACCAAATGGTCTGGACTCAAACAGCATTATGGCTGCCTGGGCTGCACCTTAGTCTCTGTGAAATCAAAGCTGATGAAAGAACCTTTACAAACTCTGCATTACTCGTTGGGTTGGAGTGAAATCAGTTCATTCTGCTGCTTGCAGTACTGATAAGAGACTATAAGCACTAGCCAGTGGTGCTGCGTGCTCCTTTGCACTATTGAGATTTCTCTTATCTCCTTTCTCACACCACGGCAGTAGGACAAACTGCACTTGGCTGTTTTGCTAAAATGACTTCCAGAGCGAGGCAGTTGCTGCAGCTGGATGGATAAAACATTTCCGAAGTGTCTTGTGGGTATTGGTCTGCTGGTAGGCTACTTGTGAGTAATGCACAGCACTTTATTTCATTTAAGGAGAAGCATTTAAAATTAAATAGTCCTGTTACTTGTATTAAAATTGCAATATATTTCTACAAAACTAAAATGTGACTTTTATTAGAGGAGTATTTTTGCAATGCAAAATAGATATGCTGGACTCTTTAGACTTTGATACCTTGAAGAATTAATCTGTAAAAATGGGAGTTTTGAATCAAATACCAGTATAACAAATTTAATCCTGTATATGCAGATATGTCTGGTCTGTTATTCAGGGAAGCTACTAAAGCAGTACTTTTTGACACCATTGTTTTCTAGGCACTGTGACTAAACGTCTGTTAAAGTTGCATTTAAACATCTTTCTGCAAAGTCTGCACTGAGGAGTGATTGTCTTTCTGTATGCCGATGCTTGTAAGACTATTTAGATATCTGACTTCTTGTAGAAATGTAAGAAATACCGTGAGTCTGTGAGGTTCTACAGTGATGTTTCTACTTTTCCTGCTCAAGTCACTGGTTTATCAGCAGTGAATAACATCTATCTTGGGTCTGGCCACAAATAGACACAAAGCAGTATACTGAAGGCAAGCTCTTGTTCAAGGGTTTTTTTTTGGTTTTTTTTTTTTTCTTTTTAATGGAAAACCTGAATTTTGCTTTAGCTCATCGTCATCTGACAGTAAGCAAATTAAGTCCAAGGACATGTCCCTTGACTTTATGATCTGGTTGCAGTGAGTTCAGTGGTAAGTGCTGTTGAAGAGCATTTGGTATGGTACCCTGGGACATTCTGTTGCACTGAATAACGGGTCGGCTTGTATCGTGCCGTCAGGCTGGTCAGTCAGAAGTTGATACTATCACACCTTTGTAGTCATGCTTAGGTAAGTACAGTGATCCAACAGGTGTCAGCCACAGAAACGCACTGGCCTTGTGTGTGGGATGCCACAGATGTTGGCTTTTTGCAAAGTTTCCAAGTAGATCCTCTAGGTTGTGCTGCATTTGCTGTGCTTGAACACCTTTGAAATAACAGAAAGAAAACATGCTTGCTCTGCAAAAATATAACTACTAAATGTAGTAAGATATAGTCAAATATTATGAAAGTTTTCTGTACAGCTTTACTTTATCTGTCATTTGACTTGTTTATTGCTGCTTGGAAATTCTCCTCAAAGGAGAATTCCTAAAGCCTGCAGTGAAATCTAATGCAGAAGGAAAAAAAATGGCCATGTTGAATGTCTAGTTGAGTGGTTTTGCTGTAATGAGAAGATATCTTGTCTCTGCTGCATATCTTGATGCCTCCATAGCTATTAAATCTGTGCCTCTTGGCTTTTTTAACTCTCACAGGTTCCTGAGGAGATGATGTTCTTGGAATGTGTTGTGTATCCCATAGAAATCTCTAAATGTATACCATCCAGGATAGTGTTGAAGAATGTGGTAATAGATACAGTGTCAGGTCTAGTGTAACTGTTGTGGTGTATTCATAAGCATTTAGAGGTAGCATATCACCAAGAGAAGCCGTAAACTACCCAACCCTCCCTCCCCCCAAATCAGAAAACAAGAAGCAGCTTGAAAAGCAGAAATAGTTATCTTATTTGTATCCTATATCACCTAAACCCGTGCCATAAGTAGCTTGAATGTATTTACCATTTTATGAGTGGAAATAAGCCTTTCCCAAGGTGTGTGGAAAGTGTCTAGAAAGAAATAATTCCAAAGTCAGGCAGCACCTGTACACACCCCATTTGATTTTTATGCTTCTAGCTTGATAATGCTGCTGTCCTTTCTGACTGCTACTGCCAGGTTTGCCAGTGCAATTCTGGAGCTGGGAAACAGCATCTGGCTGCTTAGGCTGCTGCTTGTCAAGATGCAGGCACGCTGTCATGGGCTGTGGTTATTTACTTGCTTTTTTCTTAGATTTTGTTTTGTGCATGCAGGATCACTTCAGGTGCACTAGCAATGGCTGGCTTTGTCAGTGACTCCGGTGGTGACCTGTAGCTTCCTCGTGATTGCAATTTCTTTTAGAACGATAAGGAACAGCTGCTCTGTCTTTGGCTGCTGGTTGGTGTACTTGTCGTCTTTAGCACTGGTATTGCCATCTAAAAACAAGCACTACTGTGGGGCAGGTTTGGTTTTGAAGTGCTGAAATTTCTGGCTATGTTTTCTGGATTTCATACAACTAAGTAATTGTGGTTTTGGTGTCGATGTAACTTTTCCTGTGATTACACAGTAGTAGTCTTGTCAAATATTCCTGCCAAAATTTATCATGTTGTGGGCCTTTGAAATTAAAATACTATTAATTGTACAAGGTATACAGTATAAAATCTGTACAGACCTGCATGCAAAATACTGTTCTTCCTTCTTCTAGGTGGCTTTGTGAGGTGTCCGTGTTTTATGGGAATGCTTGAGACACAATCTGGAAGCTTTGCTGGTGCTGATTTGGCTGTTACTGGTCAAGTGTTGCTCTGCGGACTCCTGGGCCTGGTCTTTATCAGCAGAACTTTGCTTACAAGTTGTTGGACTTTTTCCTCTCAAGAAAAAGTGCCCAAGCATCTCAACTTGCTGCACTTGTAACCACAAGACCAGGATGTCCCAACCCGCTGCACTTGTAACCGAGACAAGAACACAATGTTGCCTGGTCCTGACATCTCAGTGTGGCCCAGGGTGTGTGTACCACCACGAAAGTGTGATGATTTGATTACTTATGTTGTTTCTTCTAGTAAGAAATGTGCAGTAAATGTGGGTATGCAATTGAAGAAATGAAGCCTGAGTGCTTTTACAAGTGCTGCTTGAGTAAGGCTGCCGCTTTGGAGATGACCTGAAGAGGAACAGTGCTCCCCAATCACTACCTGCCTCTTGAGCACCCTCCACACAGCACTGCAGCTACGTTGTCACTGATGTCCTCTCCATCCCCAGTCCTCTTGGCTTTCTGTTTGAGGCACTGGCTGGTGCGGTTGATTTCCACCTTGCTTGGCCTCAGTGCTGTTTTTGCCTTGCTCTCCATCACGTGTACTGTGACCTTGATGTAAAACCACGCTTCTATACAAAAATGTAACAGTTTTGCTTCCAAAACTCTGGAGAGTTCAGGCATTTTTGTCTCTTGGTTTGCTGAGACTGTGGCATTTCTGTGTAAGCTAATGACTGTCCATGTTCTTGTAAAAAAAATCTCCCCATAATGACTTACAAATGTTGGCATCAACTGTATGGCTGATGTGTGTTGAAGGATGGGATGGGGCCACTTTATAGCTGTGGGTGGTAGGGAAAGGGTGGCCAAAAATCAATTAAAGAGATTCCTTTGAAGTAAGTACAAGTCCACATTCCTGATGATGGTCTGAAATCTTGTGAGCTTTTCAATATGCTGAGCAAAATGATGTCACTGGTTTGATCCTGATCACTTCTTGACTTTCAGTGGGAGTGGTTTTGATTTATTTTTTTTAACTGCTTTCCCTAAGAAATAATTTGAAGTTATGGACATGGCATTGGCTAATTATCAACTCAAATCTCCTCTCAGTAAGGCATAAACAATTGCTCTTAACAGTTCAGATAAAGGTTTTTCCCCTTAGTTTAACATTTTGTGTGTGTTCAGCTTTCCCTCTGGCCTGTTTGGGACTGAGGGAAAGATAGAGGAGAGGAGGGTTTATAAATCTACAGAATTTGTCAGGTGTGTTGCCTTTAAATCTTTCTAGTTACACATGTTCCTCTGATTCTCTTAATAAGGAGGCTTCATTTTAATGTGGGATAAGGGGAAGAGATGTAGGAAAGGCCAGAAGGAAAAACTACACTTGCTTGTATCTTTACAGTAGGACTGTCCTGCCTTGGGCATTACGTACATGGAAGAAACATAGCTCTGTTTATATGTTAGTGTTTGTGGGGGAATCAGATTATTAAAATTTGCAGTTTAATTAAGTTACCTAACTAAATATTGCAACTAAAAGACGGTACAGCTTTTCCACACTGAGGCGGTCAAAGGTGCCAGTCTGTAATGTTTGTTCTAATTAAACTCAATAGCTAAATAGAATAAAATTTAGGATCCCTGCAGAATGCCCAATGCCGGTGCTGGGCAGGAGTTCTGGATTCTGATTGTGTTCTGCTTGCGGTTTGACTCTGCCTTTTACTTAAAGGATGATGGTCTTTTATTGCAGGTCCTCTTCAGTAGTATATACCTAACACATTTGAAGTGCTGCATTTCTCATGCTTGTTTGGGACAGACATGGATCCTGTATCAGCATAAGTGGGCTTTTAATTCTGTGCATGCACAGGGCTAATCACTCACTGCTTATTATTTAGTTATAGTTTTCCTTAAAGAATCTCAAATGGTGCCTTTTCAAGCATAAATCTGCTAATGCCATTCTGTGTTTAAGCAAAGGATGGCCAAGTTACAAAGATCTCTAGGTGAGAGCTGTATTAGCACTGTTTCTCTGGTATGCCTCTAACTCTTGAAGAACATCTGCCAAAATAGAAAGTCATACACTCTTATTTCTCAGTTTCTTGTGCTCTCCCAAGGTTCTATCTTGCACTATTTACCAAACTGTCTTTTATGATGTAGTCCTATTTGCAATGATTATATCCAAAACCAGCTTGCAAATTCTGGATCTTACTATTTGGAGATTATATATTAAAATAGTGTTCACCTTTGTGTTGTACCTGGTGAGAACAGAAACTGCACTCTCGGTGGGTACAGGCACAATATGCCTGCTCCTACTGAAGACCTTTTTTACAGCTGGGTGTTCAAGTCATGAAAATCAAACTGCTGACACAGCCTTAATAACAGTGCCACAAGTAGCACTTCTTTGTTTTAGTATGATGGTTTCACTGGTACTATTAATAGCTGGCTCCTTACAGGTGTTCATGTAGAATAACTCTTATAAGACAATTCTTGGCAAGTTTTCAAATTAATCATTTTAATTCCAGGATTAATTTTTGCAGAGACCTTTTGATTCCTTTTTTATTTTTCCTTTTGAGGTTCTTGCCATAAAAATCCCTATGTTGAAAATAATCATTACTTCTAATTCTTCAAGTGCAGCTTTATGTTAGGGGGAGAAGCAGAAAGGGGTGCTGGCTTGCCTGTGATTATGGGCAGCCTCCCTTGATCTGATGTTTGTTGTCAAATCTCCTCAGAAAAAAAATCCTGATTTGTCTGTTATACGGGTCTGCCATTGCTGCTCGGACAGCATAGTAGGGGTAGCTGCAGTATCACTCTCTTTGAGGGAATACTGACTGTAGCAAAACTGCTACACTCTGTATCAGTATCTGATGTATCTTTGAAATTCATATTCAAACACTATCATTTGCAAGTACACCTAGCATGCATTTTTCAGCTGTCACCAAGCTCAGCTATAGACCAGGGTGAAAGGAGCACATCGGTACCATACCACGTCTGCTAGCCACATTTCAGCAGCAGTCCCAAAGAGATCCTAACTGGAGTCAAACAAAGACTTGTTTGCTTTAGAGATGCCAGCAGCCACACAGAAAATTGCTGCTTTCTGCTGCTCCCCCTTGGAGGGGTCTGGTGTATGTGGTGGGCTTAGGAGGACAAAGGAGTGACTGTATGCAGAACATGAATCTGGAACAGCTTAGGTGGCTGTAGTCTCTCCTCAGACAGCTTGGAGAAACACCTTCCATAGAGTGAACTGTAAAACCTGCTGTTCTCTTGTACAGTTATCTTGTACATTTTAAAGCAGCTGAGGACTGGCTCATTGCCTCTGCCAGGTAGTGCCAGTTAATGCAATAATACGCCAGGACGTAATTATCTCAACCTTGGGAGAAACTGAACTGAGAGTAACTTGTTTCAGAAGTGAGCAATTTTCTGTGTGGCTGCTGGCATCTCTAAAGCAAACAAGTCTTTGTTTGACTCCAGTTAGGATCTCTTTGGGACTGCTGCTGAAATGTGGCTAGCAGACGTGGTATGGTACCGATGTGCTCCTTTCACCCTGGTCTATAGCTGAGCTTGGTGACAGCTGAAAAATGCATGCTAGGTGTACTTGCAAATGATAGTGTTTGAATATGAATTTCAAAGATGCATCAGATACTGTAGCACGCAAGTGTGTATGGCTGCACCTCTAAACAGTTTTACATAATGAAGTGTGTGATCTAGAATTACTTGAAAGTTGTTATTAGGCTTTTAAGAGATTTAATAGGAGGAATGGCTTAATTAGCATGGAGACCAGCCTTGCAGAATTAATACTCCTAACACTGCTATCTTTCTTAATATATTTAGCCACACTTAGTTCATTAATTAAATGGAAAAAGGCTGTGATCACTAACTGAGTGATGGGGGACTAGAGGGTGGGGATGAGAGATCATAAAGGTGAAGTTTCTAGATTTGCTGCTTTCCAGTTCACATGGTTCCAATGGTTCCAATGGCTCCATCATCATTGCTGCTGTCAGGCCTGGCCAAGATGATGCAGCAGTGTGTCTAGGGAAGGGAGTGGAAGGTTGATTATGCTTAATGCTGGAGGTTGCTGTTGAACTGAGGGCTAGGAAAAGATGAGGACTGCTAAAATTTGCTCCAGGTGAAAACCTTCTCTTGTGGCTTTTTTGGTTGGTCCTCACCTGTCGTTGGCCTTGGTTGGCCACACAGGTACTAGTGCTGGGAAAATGGCAGGAATGTGTAGCTGGTAGCAGGAGTGGAGGGTAAAGGTAGGATGGCCTCTTCAGTGGTCGTTAGCTGCCCACCTCCTGTGCTCTTGCGTTCTGCTTATTAGGAGAACTGCTGCCAGAATCTCTGTCATCAAACAGCTGTAGCTGCCACCATCTCCTTGCTCCCTTCCTGAGCTTTCAGACAAACTGATGGCTAACCTTAGAGGTGACATCAGCTCCATAGCCTTCTCTCCAGATACGGAGTTACAATGTCTCTTTCTAAACAGAGTTTCACTCTGTCACAGCAGGCCTGCTATGCAGTGATGTAGCACTGGGTAATGGGCAAAGTAATTCATGATACTTCGGTCTGTCCCACTCTGGGATTTGACAACTTGCCAGTTTATTCCCTGGCTTGAGTTTTTCACATGCTTAAAAAAAGCCACAGAGTTAGCCAGTAACAATTTTGTTCTTTTCTATTAACTATTTAGTGTTCTCCAGATATGCAGAGATTTACATAGTTCTTCCATGTGTGAGGGGCTGTGGAACTGTTGCATCCAAGGGTAGTTTCAGGAGGCGATAAGGTTTCTGTTCAAGCAGAAAATTGTTCTTATCTTCTTGAAAGAATATTTCAAGTAATTTGCTGAATATTGCCTTTTAAAAATCCCGTATGTATCTTGTTTGCCTGGATACAAAATCGGTTGCTGCAGAAGGTACACATTGCTTTGGTGTAGTGGCAGCCTTCCTTAAAAATCTTGGACCCTGATGAACAGTAAAATTATGTGTTTCTGCTTTTTGGCAATAAGTCTATTCACTTTGGTTCTTGTGCAAAATGCGTATTCTAAAGACTCTAGCTATTTTTTTGACAAAGGGAGAAAACTTAGTATCATTCCTTTTTCTTTTTTAAACAAGAAATTGTGTTTATTGATAAAAACAAATGACTTGCTGCAATTACTGAACTAGTTACAAAAATGAAACAGACATTGTTTGTGACAGTTCAAGTATAGAGGCTCTGCAAGTACCACGTGTGCTGCAGTGATAACCTTCCTTCTGTGCCGGTGTATTACGGCAAACAGGGTGTCTGTGCTGCAGTGCAGTGCCTGTTGCCTTGTGCGTCGGAGTTCTTCATAGTGACCTTTTCAATTTTGAACGTTAATGTGCATATCATCTACTGGTACTTGTTTCCCATGAGGTTGTAGCCCACGGTGTTATTTGGGATATGAATACAAAGCTCTGCTCCAGTGCACTATGACGGGACAAATGCCCACTGCGAAAGTTTGTCTGAAACTTCCTTTCCCTGCCAGAAATGGATGGAGCATCATTGCTTTCTTTTGGCTACTGGGCCAACACCAAGCAGGAGGTTGGAGGAATCCCCAGGGATCAGCCTTAGCTAAGCCAGAGGTATGGATTTGGGCATGCTTGTGGGTGATGCCAACTTTCAGTTGCAGCACTGAACTCTCAGTAACAAAGTAAAGCATTACTTTTCTAGGTTAAATTTGATGTATGTGGGTTATTTTGTTGTAACTGTGTGGAGATGGAGGTTGGGATTTGAACCCTGCTGAGTGGTCACTGCAAGCAGAGAAATGTGAGCTAGAGCTCACGTGCTAATTCAAAAGGTGTCAGTTAAAAGCTATCTTGTTTTAAATGAGTGTGGATTTTAACCACACAAATATTTGAGGGCTTTGGGCTGCTACAGGCATTTCTACCCTAAATGAAATGAGGTGTGTGTACAGGTGTCTAATCAACTTTGATACTGTTCAGAAAGTTATTGTAGATTTACAGTGTTGAATCAAGTGACTGCAGTATGCTGAATGCGAGTAAGATTTTGTTTAACCAGAGAAAATACCTTCATTCTTAAGACTGAGGTTGAAAAATCTCCACTAAGCTAATAAATTTGAACGGCTTTTTCACAGGAAATGATCTCAGTCCTTTAATTGTAATTAAGATGCCATCTTTAATACAAAAACATCTGTGCATATTAAATTACTGATTATTTTTCCCTTGAAAATTTCTTGCAAGAAAATAACCGACCTTAACACAATGTCTTACCAGGCCTGGGTGAGGTGGAAGAAGAAAAGCATTTGCAAGTCTTTTTGCAATTTTATTATGAGAAATGTGAGTTCTTGCCCCCTTTAATACATTGAAGGTATGTGTCAGATGAGGGGCTTATTAGTAGTTTGAGCTTGGCTTTGGGAATACTGATGCAGTTTTACAAAGGTGATCTGCAGGATAATCAAAACTCAGTAAAAAAGGGAAGTACTTTTGCTGCAGTTTATAAGAATAAACACTAATTCATGGGTGACCAAAACCATTTATTTTAACTTTAAAGATAAAATCTGTGGCTTTTCAGAAAGTGTTGAAAGCTTCTTTCATTTGAATATTTTCCAACAATATAGCATTAATATCTGTTTACTGTATTTTTTTCTATACTGTGTGCTATGTAGCTCCTTGTGCAGAAAGTGTTCAGGGTTTCTTGGAGTACTACTTAGAGCTAGAATTGAACCTGAGTGATGTAAATGTTTAATTCAAAGCTGCCCCATGTGAGAACATCTTATACTGGTGGTGATCTGGGGGGTCTTTTTAGGGGCAAAAGTGGATGTTTATGGGCGTGCTTTGTTCCAAAAAGAAATGCCAACAGGTCGTTCTGTGCTTCCTGTGCCTTACTCTCTCCTTACCCACACAGTGGATATTTAAGAGGTAAATTGGAATATCTGTTCTGTGCTGTTGCAGTCACCTTCCAGATGCTTACATCTGCAGGCCTTTAAATGAAAACCTTAGCTTCTGAATTCCAGCTTAGTGGCGGATATGAGGATCTTTAAGATCCATACAGTGCTGAGTATACATTTTAAATGTAACAAGAGCCTGTTACTGCATTTGGCAACACATTCATTTTAATATGCCTGAGAAATTCCTGGGAACTATGGAACTATGACACTTTGACCACAGACATATACAGAAGAAATGTATAAATATGTATTATAGAAGATGTATGCGTAAGGAGTGTATGATTACAGCACTGCAATAAGAATGGGGTTTTTTTGGTCAATTGAGATCTCTAGCTGGTAAAGGCAAGCTCCTAGATGTGCTCAAGGATAGTTGCTCCATTCAGCCTTTAAATGCTGTCATAATGTGCTCATCTGAGAAAGCTCATCTAAGAAGCGCCCATTTTAAGTCGCAGAAACATCTGTTAGTGTATCACTAGTCTGCGATTACATGCACACTAGGACTCGGGTTAACTTGGAGAATAACCATGAAGATGGTAGGAAATGGGTGGGAGCCTGTTAGAACATGTCTGTATTTGTCTCATGGTTATCTATGTTCCACCTTTCTCAAGACTATTAAGGAACTAGAGGCAAGATTAGGACTTGTGGTTTCATGACTTCAGTAATGGATAGAGTGGGAAACAAGGCAGTAAAAAAATCTTGGTTTTACTGTTCTGTTAACTGTAGTATGAGTGTTCCAGTGCAGTATCTGGTGTGCCTTATCCCAACAATGCTACTTACTAGTACATTCCTAATGTCTGTGAAAAGACTATAAAACCAGTTAAAGACACGGAAACCTTCTCCATTACTTTGCAACTTTGTTGGCTGATGGAAAGAACGTGACTTGTTGATACTGTGTTGAGATTGTCTATATCATTTGTTCATCCAGCAGTGGTGTGTGTGCTGTGTCCTTTCAGAATCTTCTCTGATGGGTTTTCTTGTGTTCTGAGGCTTGGAATGCATTTTAAAATGTTTGTAGTTTGTATGTTGGTATTTCTTTATACCTCCTATGCAGTATATGTGCAGAAGAAACTTGGAACACCATGGTTAGTAGGTAATGATAAGCAAGGATCCAAAATGTCTTCACATGTGTGAGGTGTTGGGTTTGTTGTGTTTTTGTTGGTGTGGTTTTTTTTTTTTTTTAAACTTAAAAGCTGATGGCTTTTAAGAAGAGGAAACAAGGGAAAACTAATTATTCCAAAAAGGATCATATGTACATACTCCATGGATTCGCTAATGCCTAGGGATCCTCTGCAGCAGCAATGATTTTCTTTTTATCTGAGGCCCCAAAAGATCCACATTTATTATTTTCTGGCTTTGCTTCACTTCTTGTTAATTACATTAACCTAACGATTTAACAGATTCACAGCAAACCTTGGATTGTAGGACTTTGTTTCAAAGATAGTGTGTGAAAGTATATGAAAAGTACTACATGTGAAAGTGTTTTACAGTCAATCTTCAGAAAATGCAAGAATGCTTTTTCCTGAACTTCTTTTGGGCAGGAATTTATTAATCTTGCTTAGAATTTTTTGAATTGATACCACTGACCGCAATTGTCTCATCCATAAGGAGTTCTATATGCAGAGCCTGAGCGTGGCTTTAAGAACTTGCACAGCACGTTGCTTTGTAAGGATCTGTTAGTTGGAATAACCGAGTGCTTAAAAAAATGAGTGGCACTAGCACTTGGCTGGTCTCATGTAGCTTAACTTCCACAATTCACCTTTTCCTAAGGGAGCGTTGCTCCATGAGCATGCTAGAGCTGAGTCCTTACAGGCTTTCGGTTTTCTTGTCTGAATTTGAGCAGCCCCCGGCAGATCCTAGCCCTGTTGTAATGCGGGAGATGTGCCACGAGGTGGCTCAACAATACAGCACCTCCGGCTTTCCTGGGCACCTCCTGGGTCCCTGCACACCACAGACCAGCACTCGTGTGAAAACCCTTGTGCCGCAGCCCGCGCTGCTGTCTTATTCCGAGGAGTGCATAGTTATGTGAGCGCATCCCTGCGTGGTCTGTGCGGCACAGGGACAGCGAGGTGTCACTTGCATGTTCTCCTTCTGGTGTTACAGCAGATTAGTCTTTCAGACAGACTTTTTTGGAATTGATTAATCTGAAAATTTGTTATTTACTTGTGAAGCTTTAATTGAATTTGTCCTTAAGCCTTTCAAAGTAGGAGTTGGTTTACTGTTTATAGGCAGAAAAAATGGAAATAGTATTTTTTATGATGGTGAAATGTGAACTGTTTTAAAAAAGTTAAAATATAAATGACAATGCAGCTGCAAAAAGAAACATGATACTTGGGATTCTAATCTCTTTAATATGCCTGGGACTGAAAACCAACTATAAAAATGTCAGTGAAATGACACTTTATTTCAATGTTTTGAAATAAAAATGGGAAGCTCTCGGAGAACAAGATGATCTTTCAGCCCACACAATTTCCAGATTCACCTAGTAAAACTTCCTTGTAATTCTGGCTTGGATGCCAATAGGAATGCTAAACTAGAAATGGCAGTGGAGCTGGAGCTAGAATGGATGCAGGGTCATCTCCTGAGAGCAGCTAATGATTCCTAAAGCTGCTGGTGTGGGACAGGGGAGGAAGGTTTGGTGGTGACATAGGGAAGATAGAGTGCTGAAGATTCAGAAAAAAAATCATGTTCCCAGTGGTAAGATGCAGATCTTGGGAAAATAGACTTGTGCTGGGGAGTCTTGGGTTCCATTGCTTCTGCTTTTCTGTGTAGTGACCACATCTAGTCAGCATGTAAGTAGTAACTATGTGATTATCTGACTGACACCAAGCGGTGATCTTTCTGGAGCTGGGAATGCTGTCTGTAAGAAGTCTGGCCGAAAGAGCTGGGTGGGTATCCTGCAGTTACCTCTTAAATCTTAAACTGTTCTGATCTGTAGTTGTTTAGGCTTCACAGTTGGTAGAAAATGAAACTTTTTCCTCTAGCTGTGGAAAATGAGCAGTGTAATGAAGAGATTATCTCTCACATTGCCTACCATGTTGGGGCTAAACCCATGTTATTAAAATCAAGGAACAGCAAAGGCATCTTGGATACTGAGAGTGCTGTGCTGTTATTCTAATATAAGGTGATGATGGACATGTTTCACTAATCACACTGATGTGGTGTGCTTAGAAGTACAGTCAGAAACAAGTGCTTACTAATCTGTTTTAACTCCTGGTACCGAATGCACATGCAGTGTGTATCTGGAGCTCGTTCAGCGCTAGTGAGAAGTATTTTTAAGTAAGTCTTTCTGTTGTAGTCAGAACTTAAGTAAGCTGAAGTTCACTCAACTCTTCTAGTTTAATTTTGCATCTGGAAATAAAGTTTTTGAACTACTAAAAGATTAAAAAGTACTGGGATGACTACACTGAAGGTGGAATTGCTCCCATAGCCCTGTAGCAGCTGCAGGCTGTGCAGCTTAGCAGCTCGGGGTGTCTCAGGACAGCAGTTACTACGGTTGTCTTCCCCCACGTCAGTGAGGTGTTGCCCAGGACAGTGTCTGCATTTAAAGAATGGTTGTGGTGCCTCAGCCAAATGCAGGCTGTGCAGGTTGCTCTGGCACCCATGAGGTTCGAATGGCCAAGAAACAGGGCTGGACTTTGAAGGAACTGGAAGCTGAGAGCAGTTTTGTGGAGCTGGAGCCCTTGAGGTGGAACATGTTTGGTTAAAGGTGCATGTTTGTTTGCCCTGGTAATGGACTAGTTAACAGTGATTACATCTAGAAGATCTTTGTAAGGGGAGGATCTAGGATGCTTTGTGCTACCTTTTTAAGCATAGACAAAACCTCAAGAAGAGAAATTTGGTGAACACCAAGCTGTACCACAGCTGCTTTGTTCATAGCTTTGTTCTGAGATCTTCCTTTTTGAACTTCATTCCGTCTTAAATATCTTCTGCATAGCATACTGACAAAAGGATCTTTGCTGGAAGCAGGACCATGGTAAAGGAAAGGGGAAATGCTGTGTCTAGACTAAACCACAGCTCTTCCTCCTCTGACGTGGCCAGTTTTACCCAGCCCAAGCCTGTAATGAAGGGACTGGTGAGGTGGTTAGAGGCTTAGGCTATTTTAGATGCTCAAAACTGAAAACTTTGAGTAACAAATAGTTTCAGGAGCCCTAACTTGTAAGCACACCAGAATATTCTGCTGAAGGCCACTGGTTTCTTCAGGCAAAAGACAATATTGCTGTGGTAGCATTTTGTTATTACTGGGTAATATGCAAGCATTTCCTTGTGTTGCAGGTGGAATGACCCAGAATTGAAGCCAGATATCTCTAACTTGTAAGTGGGGTAGATGGTAAATAATACTCCAGTAAGGAAATCATGACTGAAAGCTTTCATGCCATTTATGGAGAAAGGCCTTGGATCAGCAAGTACAGAGTGTTTATCTCTTTGGTGCTTTTATTCATTGTGCTTTAATTGCAAGTGAAAACGTGATTTTATTCTCACATTTAAGCAAGATGTGCATCTATTTCTAGTAGTACTCTGAGGCTTTTTTGCTGTAAGATGTGTATGTGTGTAAATGCTTGTGCATATATACACTCACGATTTAGCTGTTTTCAGTTTTTGCTTCACAAAAGTTGATGTGTTAGGGCCAGGATGGTGGTGGGGTTTATAAGGTGTGCCTGGTTCATACACTGGCTCCTGGAACGAGAAAGGAAATGCTCGAAGTCTTCTGGCAAAGGTATTTTAAAACTACCTCAGCTTTTCTCTTAACCACAGAACCTCATACTCGTGTTCTGTGTTATAATAGAATAATTGCCTCTTTCTCAAGAGAAAACAGAAAATGCATCTTATGCCTAGGCGACTACTTAATCATACCTTCCTGCCTTATTATGGAAAGATGAAGTCTGTCACCTCTGGTGAAATCACTTTTTTTCTTACATTGAAGACTGAGAGAGGTGTCAGGAATGGTTGGAATCTGCTTTGTTCTAAAACTGAAATTGTCCTGTTTGAGTTTTAGTTTACTCCGTGTCAGATTTGACTGGCTTTTTGTAGCTCCTAAACTGTTTTGATAGATTCAAAGCTCATGTAAGTATATTCTGTTGCAAGTACATAAGAAGGAATGTTCTTCCTGCCTCCGCTCTGCTAAAGGAGAGTAAGTCTTTTTTGGCAGAAAGAGAAAGGAAAAACTGGCATTGAAAGAGCTAGTATTAAAATGATGAAGCTTGAAAGGGCGCTGCAGGAAGAGCTGGAGTAAGGGAGGGAATGGGGATTCCCCCGCACCTCCTACAAGGAATTGTTCACTATTTAGCAGTAAGGGTGTTTCTCATCTTGGTTAAGCAGGTTAACAGTGATGTTCCTGGTAGGAGAACCTAGCTGAGTCATGTGTGATGCTGTTGCTTTGTACAAGATTAACCTGCACCACCACTGTAATGTGTTTATAGTCAAACAGCAGATGCTTGTAGTCCTTGTGCTTTCCTGAGAGAGGTGGTGAGGAGAAACTGAGCAATCAGGCATATCTTCTGAGGTACAGGCTCTCCTTCAGCCAGCTTGTTTCTATGTTCCCTGAGAAATTATTATCATGGGATAAATATTTATGATGTATGATCTGATACAGCAGAGAGTTCTGTTGTGTTAAATTTGTCTTTTTCTGCCTGAAAGGGTAATCCTCTGAAATAGTGCTTCTGTTGTGAGTTTAAAAACAAAATACAGAAATGTTTGTCCACAGGATCAGGTGGTTCTGTCTGGTGTCTAAAGACAAATTAAGCATACCTTGCTGTTTCAAAATAATGCTATAGATGTGAAGCAGTTAACGTTACAAGCAGAAATGTTTTACTTTACTGTTCCTGGTTGTAAGGTACCTCAAAAAATTAAAGTGTGTGAAGCACAGATTTCTGAACCAAGAAGTAGACAGACTTTAGTTTTGACAAGGATAGGCTGGTTGGGCTTTCTCGTTGTTTGTGTGTGGTGGTGTGGGTTTTTTGGTTGGTTGTGTTTTGTTTTGTGTGTGTTTGTTTTTTCTTTGTGGGTTTTTCTTGTTTGTTTGGTTTGTTTGTTTTTATGAAAAGTTGAAAATAAATTTTATCTATTTCTCTCATATGGAAATCTCATACTGTGTAGTAACCAATTTCACTGAGCTTTGAGTCAGGCTCTGGACATTATCTGGGACCCTGCCACAACTTGCATGTGACACTCCACTCACCAGTGACATGGGTCTTGGAGATTCTTTGTGTTTGTGCTATTACATTCTGGGAAGAGTGGGTAAACAGTTTAACCTAGTTTTGGAGTAAATTACAGGAATTGGTATCATTTTTCCTACACAGCTTCTTTAAACCAGTAATCTGACATGACTGAGTTTGGGGGGGAGATATCTTATTGATATAAGGAGACTGGCATTTTACAATTTCATTTTTCTTATCGATGTGGATTTTTTGTTAGGATGGGGTTTTTTTTGTGTGCTTGAGACATGAAACAATATCAAGTGGGTGTGAATTTTGATGTTTCTACCTGAGCTATTCCTGTAAAGGAATTTAATGGGGATTGTGACTGGTCCTCTAATTTTCAAGTTTGTTTTCTCAAAGGGCTGGTTAATGTAAGGAAATAGGATAATATAGTTTGTGCTGGAATTAAATATCACTGTCTAAGTTACGTTTAGGTTAAGTTATTCTCTTTGGTCTGGCTTCTTGAAGGGCGGAGGAAGAGAAGAATGAACCTTGGTACACCTATATAGCTCATTATGTATTTAAGTGTCTTAAGACATTTTGACTCCATTGAAAGAACATAAAGTATCTGCCTACAGTTTATGGCTCTTAATCTTTTTTTTAACCTGTTAGAAAAACTGAAGTGCTGGAGACTTCTATAGAAGATACTGTAATAAACTGCTTTTGTTGAAGGATTTTGTTTCCTCTACTGCAATATCTAGTTATGATGTAAAATGCAAATTATTTTGACAATAATACTGTGGGTAATAGGAAAGACAAAGGACAAATGTAGATTCTGATTTTTGCCTACTTAGAGCACAGATCTTCATGGATAAAAGTAAAATGAAGAGTTAAGCTTGATAGGTATTTGTGTCACTAACAGTGATGCCTGCAAACTTGTTTAACAGTGATTTTTATGTGAAAGATTGATACCTTAGTATCATTTTTTGTTAAAAACAATTTCAAATTTATCTGTCAAAAATCAACTCAGTTAGTAGAAATAATGATACTAAATAATAGTTGTGGCTTACACTTGATCCCTGTAACTCTTTAGTTAATCAAGAAAATGATTTGTTACATTTACAAGTGATAAACATACTGTTCTAACTTGCATAGCCAGCCTGCTGATCAGGAGAATGATTCCAGTATGAGTGACAGAGAAGGCTTATTGTAGACCACCAGTGAAAAATGGTGGGTAGAGGTGTGATTGGGTATTTTCTGTCTGGTGTCACTTTGGACCTATGGTCATCAGGCAGTAAGATGTGCCGTTAGCACTTTGCACGTTCCTGTGTACTGTGATGCGTGTTCTGATGCTCAGAGGACATCAAGGAAGGTCTGTCCTCATATGTGGCTGGTAAGGAGGAGAGTTGGTTGCCACTGTCTCTGTCAGAGCAGAAATGGAGGCTTGGAGCTCCCTGCCTTGAGTGCCTGTGCAGGTTTAAGCACAAAGCAGTTCCTGAGCTGTGGAAGCAGCTCTGAGGAAGCTGAGGTGAGGAACACCTGAACTGCTGAGTAGAGACACCCACCAGGTGGGTGTTGGTAGAGAGGGCTGGCATTCCAGGTTTGAGAGAGTAAGGAAAACTAATGGTGTAACTAAAAGTAATTGTGTGCTTCGTTCTCTCTAGCATCTCCACTTTGGTGAAAATTTAACTAATGATATTTGTATTAGTCTTTTATCAAGATGTGGGATCAGCAGCTTCAGAAACAATCCCTCTTTGTAAAACACGTTCTTTTATGTAAAGACAAAACAAATTAATTTGGTACATATGTTTCTTTACTAAGTTTCCTTATTAAATGTATTTTTTGGCCTTGCAAGGCATAGGTACATTTAAATTTCCATCTCAAGCTGTGTCTACAATCTGCATTTAGTCTTCTGGAAGCTATTTTCTGGAAGCTGATGCTGTGGGTGGGTGTGTGGGTTTGTTTTGGGTTTTGGGTTTGGTTTTTTTTTTTTTTGGTGGGTCTTTTGTTTGATTGTGGGGTTTTGGTTTTTGTTTGGTTTTTTTTTTTTTTTTAATATTTTTAGCCTACACCTTTATAGCAGGCTGGTAGTTTAATT
>JAAGNO010028705.1:0-12285 GCA_033439905.1 Ceryle rudis | reverse complement strand
ACGCTCCTCCTAATGCACCCCAGGATGCCATTGGCCTTCCTGGCCACAAGGGCCCATTGCTGTCCCATGGAGAACTTAATGTCCAGTGGGACTCCAAGGTCCTTCTCCATGGAGCTGCTTTCCAGCAGGTAAGAGTTTACATGACCATGTTTATTATCAGGCCCTGCTACTGTGGCCTCAAAATCCAAAGGCCTATTACCTAATAGTTTACAGAATGTTTGAAATGTTGACAGAGTTGCGGTTCTGTTTCTCTCTGGCAGTCACCACGGTTATCAGTACAGTAGGATTTTCCTTCTGAAACTTGTTATTCTCAGGGACTTACACGAACTCATAACAAGACTGACAAAACCAAAGGCCTAATGAGGAGGTTTCAGAGGCATTCGGGAAGATTATTCATGTTAATATAAAGCATTTTAGAGTTCTCAGGAATTAAATTACTGGAGGAGGAAAAAAGACTAATATGATGAAGAATATCCAACAGATTTTCATGTTCTGGCTTAGGTGCAGCTCTGGTACAAGATCATTTGATTTCTGAAGTTAACCAGCACTTAAGGAAAGGGGGAGTTGGTGCAGAAGATACCAAAAAGAACCTCACGCTCATGGATTAGAATTCAACTCTTTTATTCAGTTCTCTGTGTTAGTAGGACAGCGTTCACGATGACTGTTAACCCCAAGCATGGGCATCACCCCATTCTACATTGCTGCTGGTCCATCCTTTCTTCCCTTCACTGTGAAGGGGGCATTATCAAGAGATGTGTCCCCGTACGAGGGAAGAGAATACCTCCTGCTGGTGTAGAAAAACCTAGAGAAACAAACCATTGAAGAAGTTAGTCTTTTTTTCCAAAAAATACTAGCATCAGAAATTCAAGCAGACAACATCTAAAAAGGTCTCTAACTGGCATCTATCTCGCTTCCTTGAGAACTGCATTACAGATGCACCAAGGGCTGAGCCATGGGTACCAAACTCCTCTTCTGACCTTGGAAAAGGACCTTCCAGGTCAAGAAGTGGGAAGCAGCGAAGGCTGTGTTCTAGAGGTAAAATCTAGTTCCTGTTACCTTTCCTGTGGGTAGAGGAGTTCAATCTCTGCAACAGTTGATCCAGCATCTTTCACAAGCATTACATTCCTGTGGAAACATTTCATGTGGAGGAAAAAATGTGTAGAAGTTTAGCAAAGTCAGAACTGGGCAGAAAGAGGCTGCAGTTTCTCACCAATAAAGCTTCAGTACTCATCATCCGGTAAACAAACATTTCCATTCGGGCACGGGCGTACATTCCCACATCACATTAGATTTGTGCTACTCCTCCCATCCACAGTTGTCTGGATGGGTGGGGGAGAGTAACAGTAACATTTACGGTGTTTCTGTTGGCTTTGTGTTTGTTGGATGGGTAGGAAAATACACGCACTTGGTAGGCATACCGAGTTTCCTTCTGAAACTCACAAGCAAACAAGTTTCAGGCTTAATACACAATAGCACTGAACAGAGAGAATTCGGAGATTAATAAATACCAGCAGATAGTGCTTTGCACAGCAGTGGTGAGGAAGAGAAAATGCACATGCACCCTTGGGCAAACCACACCTTGTGAACAACAGCTATGAAATATTTAGTTGCACAGTCAGTATGACACTACCATTCCTCATGGTAAAGCTGAAATAGTCATCTCGACTGCTCTTGAGCCAGCACATGCCCAGGTGGCCAAGAAGACCAACACCATTGTTGACTCCATCAGAAAGAGGGAGGCCAGCAGGAGTAGGGAAGTGATCATGCCCCAGTACTCGGCACTGGGGAGGCCACACCTTGAGAACTGGGTTCAATTTGGGGCATTGCAAGGTAAGAAAGACACTGAGGTGCTGGAGTGGATCCAGAGAAGGGCAGCAAAGCTGGTGAGGGGTCTGGAAAACAAGTCCTCTGAGGAGTGGCTGAGGGAACTGGGGTTGTTTAGTCTGAAGAAAAGAAGGCTGAGGGGAGACCTTCTCACTTTCTAAAGTTACCTGAAAGGAGGTTGTAGTGAGGTGGGTGTTGGTCTCTTCTCCCAGGTAACCAGTGATAGGATGAGATGTAATGGGCTTAAGTGGCATCAGGGCAGGTTTAGATTGGACATTAGGAAAAATTTCTCTACTGACAGAGTGGTGAGGCCCTGGAACAGGCTGCCCAGGGAGGGGGTGGAGTCACCATCCCTGGAGGTGTTCAAATATCATGCAGATGTGGCGCTTCAGGACACGGTTTAGCGGTCATGATAGTATTAGGTGGATGGTTGGACTTGATGCTCTTGGACGACTTTTCCGACCTTGACTATTCTGTGACTCAGTGACTCCTGGCCTCCCACTACATTGGTAAGACAGAGCTGAAAGGATACCTGTGTATGCAGCTACTGCTCAGTCTTCTCTCTCTGCTTCATGGAACCTTCCTCTTTAGTCCATGTAACACTGAGCACAGTTGTCACATGTCCAGTTCTTTTCTCCCCAGAATTTTAAGTATTTTACCACACAGAAACTAAGCACCAAGGAAGCTCAGTAAACAAGAAATCTGCCCAGAGAAAATGTGTGACTGGCCAAAGAGGTGGCAATAACTAGTTTACTGGCTAATATGGATTGTGCCTCCCTCTCCAATAACAAATGCTATTTTGTCCAAGAGGGATCATCCCAATAAATTCTGGAAATTAACATATATCCCTGAAAATTTATGAATGTGATAAATTATTTTTTTTCTGATTACAATACTGTATTGAAAAAAAAAATCCAATGACCTCTAATAAAATTCATTTTCTTTTCCATTCCTGTATTAAAATACCTCATTTATACTGCAATTTATCTGAGACAAAAAAATCAGTCCTGATTTGGAAAACTGATTATATATAATATCAGAGAATCACAGAATGTCAGGGGTTGGAAGGGACCTCAAAAGATCATCGAGTCCAACCCCCCTGCAAGAGCAAGATCACTTAGATCAGGTCACACAGGAACGTGTCCAGATGGGTTTTAAATGTCTCCAGAGAAGGAGGCTCCACAGCCTCCCTGGGCAGCCTGTTCCAGGCTCTGTCATCCTCAAACTAACCACAGATGAATAGAATACAGTATCTATATACTTGGTGAAAATACAAAGCATTAAATAAGGGAAATTTAACTGTCATTCAAAATCAACAGCACATTCTAGTGACAGCCACCCAAGATACTACTGACCAAGACTTCTGCTACTACTGCATATATTGCAATAAAAACATACAGACCAGCAAAATCTGTGTTGGACTTTAAATCTCTGTCCTCCTCTGCTCAAGGCCCAGAGCAGCACAGCTGACTGTTCTCGGTCAGAGAGCCATTCCACGCCTATTCCCTCCGTTCAACTGACCTCAGCCCTACACACCAGAGACATGTCAGCAGCCAAAAGATACGTGCACAGAAGCACATCAAGGAGTTCTGGAAGCAAAAAAGAAACGGCAACAGAAGATGTAATTTAATGTACGCAACTTCCAAAATCCTTCCACAGATGTCTCTGTCTCCTCTGATGAAAAGCTAGACCAAAATGCCTTCTCCCCAGCAGCAGCAGTGAGTACTCAACTGATACCAGACTTTGGATAGAACTAGTTGTGCAGTTCCTATGCATTTTGACTGCTTTCCCTTATCCATTCTGCTTCCTATAGAAATGAACAACAGAATGACATATTTAACTCCCCAAAACGCTTTTCCTTCCTTCCAAGCAGACAAAAAAAGATCTGTTATGCTAAGACAGAGTACTATATGCAGCTACATATACCAAATTTCCTCCAAATAAAAAAGTAGACTTAGCAGACACAGAAATGACTATTTATCTTTTATGAGCCCTTCCCACACACACATTTGGCAGAGCTGACATATTACTATGCAGACTCTGTATATTCTAGTAACACTTGCTCTAAAAGGAACAAAAGGGAGCATGCAGAAATACCTTGAAAATGCCTAGTTTAAGTAAAAAGCAAAGGTTAACTTCTAATCCATAATCCACTGTTCAGTCAGCTTGAGGAACCTCCACATTCCCCATTTTGCAGAGATACCAACCCTTCCCTGCCCGCAGAAGTCTATGGTAAGAATGGAAAATATTCTGACTTCTTCAAATCTCTACCGCATCGAAGTCGTGGAGAAGAGGATACTTTGCTATGTCACATCTAGTAGAACACAAAACCAAAACAAAATCTTTTCTCTATCGACAGCCATATGTGGAAACATGGATGACCTGGGAGAGTACTCTGAATTCCTGCTTGGTTTACAGACAGAAAATCTTTCCTGAGCAGTTGACTAAGTCACCTACAATGGTCCCCTTGCTCATTAAAAAGGCTTACATACATTTCCATGCCTTTATCCCTTACTATGCTGAGAAGCAGAAGGTTACACACGTACCTGGGTAAATATCCCACGTTCAGGGCCAGATGTCCACTGTTCTTCCCAAGTATGGTCACGTAAACTCACTGCAGTAACATTTTTAATCCATCCATTCTAGTGGGCCAGTGCTACAGCCAGTTTCCAGACAGCCTCAAAGCTTCTGTGTCAATAGCTCTATACTGACTTTCAGCTCTCCTCCTTGATACACGGTCCCTGAAGGCTAGCATGCCTAGCATGTATGATGTACAGAAAGTCTGGTGAGATTCCTCCTTACCACAAAAAGCTATGAATGCTCAAGGTCAGCAAAAGCTGGTTTACTGCTCATCTCCCTCATCTGACAGACTGGCATATGCTTCAGACTCCTTTGCCTCTACTACCAGAATTCATTTTCTTTCCTATCTCCAGTCTGACTGGATTTGAAAAAACTTTCTGCATGAGCTTCATCTTGCACATAGACATTGCTCATCATTATATTTAACAAAACTCTTTTCAAATCTCCAACTAAAATACTTTTCACTTGGCACATTTGATCTCCTTTCACTCTGTAGTGAAAGGAGATTTCCAACCTGTGGTCCACATAATAAAGGATCGAGTAAAAGTGAGAAACTACTGTGAAAAGCACACCAGTTGTTCATAGTCTTAGGTAGTATCTGATCTGCACTGGAGACTGTTTAGTTGCCCGAACATCAAAACCACATATCCAGCTTAGTTCCCCTATGTAAACCTTGTTCCTGATTTTAGTGTGACCACCCCAGATAACGACAGGAAACTGAATGGAGAATTTATCAATACTTAGCTGTAAGTGAAGTAGGAACATTTATGGAAGTAGAGAATCTACTGCTGTGTTCTGCATATTGGTATATATTCTGACCACAACTTTTTTCCCCAATCCACTTGGGATGTGTTTCTCCACATTTTCAACTGATCCAGATTCAAACTTCTCTATGCCAGACTTTTCATCAGTGCTTCCATATCCTGCTGTACTCTCCTCTTTTACTTTGTTTTCAGAAAGAGAAAGTCATCCTACCAGAGGTCAGCATTTTAATCTCTCTTAGGAGACTTACTTAAAGCAGAGGTATTGTTATGATGGAACATATTAATGATGTCTGCAACTGTTAATTCTTTGATGATGTCTACATCAGTGTTCTCCAAAGCAAAGTGCACACTCCCCAGGGGGGTACACAAGACAATCCAAGGGCTGTGTGAAGAAAATATTTTTTGCACCACT
Organism: Ceryle rudis; assembly: GCA_033439905.1. Taxonomy (NCBI): domain Eukaryota; kingdom Metazoa; phylum Chordata; class Aves; order Coraciiformes; family Cerylidae; genus Ceryle; species Ceryle rudis. The sequence continues at coordinate 6,705 of JAAGNO010028705.1, read as the reverse complement.
AAGAAATACAATGAGATACTTTTTTTTTTTTTTTTTTTTAATTTTTCCATCTTTATCTCATCCTTTTTTTTCATTTCTGGTTTTGTGCACGTTTTATAATGTACCTAGTAGTATATGGATATAAAACACGTGGCAGGGTGCATGCTCAAAATGTTTGTTCACAACAGGGATGTGCAATGAAAAAGTCTGAGAGACCACTAGTCTGGACAACTGAAAACTTGGGGTTGAAACTACTCACTGAGTCAGGAACAGTACTCTGCATTTTCCACTTTCTCCCACTTCCAGAAAGAATTCTAACTGTTGGTGCGTTGAAATTTGGTTTTTCCTATCTTGAGATATATGAAGGCTCCATAAAGAACACTGTCCTTTGCTGTCATGGTGTTTCAAAGACATCTCACATTTAATCTATACGGTACTCTATAAATACCATTACACGGTAACTCGTATCTGGTTTTGTGGCTTTTCCTTTCAAGCTTCCACTTAATACTTCCAAGTTTGGGACTGATGGCATTTGGGTGCTTGAGAACATTTTTCACTTTTAGTTCCTGTATCAGTATCTTATCTCCCCCTTTTATAAATATATAAAAAAATCTTTTAACGTTCTGTTGAAACGATTTTTTCTTAGGTGTTATGTAAAGACATTTGTGCATCTCAAAGGTACAAACCTAAGAAGCAATTTATCTTCTTTACTTAGCAGTTCAGATTTACTGACATGACTACTTAAGCAGGATTCAGAAACAGAGGGAAAAAGTCTCAAAGAAGCTTTTTATATAAAGGAAACTTCCTAACAGAATTTAAGGATACAATTTAGACGTAATACCAAATCTATTTATTTGTTCTAGGTGAATCCCTGCTGTTGTCCCTAAACCTCAAATAGCCATCACATACCACGTGAATTCTGAGTTCTAGAAGTGTCATTACAGCACGTAGCTGGTTGCTTATGCCAGGCTTTTGTAAACTATGCTCCTCGCACAAAAGGAAAGCATATTAACAGTACTAGGATAGAAGTTCTCCACGCTCAAAGGGATACCAGGCTTTAGCTTCAAAGGAATCAAGGTTTGATGTGAAATGTTAAATAGATGTATATACACACGTGATTTCTGTAATTCAGCATCGTTATAAAATACTCCAGAGCAATTCAAGAAGAGACCTCTATGTAGGAGATAAGACAAAAGATAATCACTCCAAAAGCAGCATTAGATAGCAGATGGGCAAAAAAAAAACGCAGATGGCTTTTCAGCCCATGATGTTGACCACTGGCTGACAGTAAGGATGCTTTTTACCTTCATAAAATAAAAATTCCACAGGTAAAGACTGCAGAATCTTCCTCACTTATTCCTTGGTTAAAACAAACATGACATCAATAGAATAACTATGACTGATCTTCCTGTAGGGCAGAGAAATGGATAAACTAGATAAATTCCTTCCAGCCTTATTTTCCAGAAGTCTTAAGATGTGGCAACTTAGGTAAAGTTTATTCTCTTAAGGCACATACCATGCCTTACCGAGGCAGTGGGGAAAGCGGAATGTTAAATCAGAATTAGGGCATCAGGTAAGCAAACACCAAATCAGATAGGTCAGTATGTACTCTCTTGTACTGTAGCTAGCCTTCTGATGGTTAGAATTCTGTAAATCAGACTCACCACTCAAAGGGACAGCTCATGGACTCTGCCTCTCTTCTCCGTCCCACTTACTTCAGTTAATATTTTGCAATCCATTTCTCCCAGTACCGGAGTTCTCTCAGGTCACAGTCACATGAGTTTCTTCTGCTGCTGCTGCCACCTACCAGTTTTATTACTCTGTTGCAGCAGAAGGGCATATAGAAGAAGTTCTTGTTCAGCACGCACATAATCATCATCCTTTGTCTAAGATGTCATGGCTTATTCAAGTTCTACGTTTCCCCATAGACTAGGCAAAGCACTGGGCACAACCAAGATCACTACAAGGGTTTGAAAGCCATTCCATAAAGAGGAAGGAGCATGATCTGTAAAAACCAGCTTTCAAGCACCATTAAATACTAAGACATTAACTTCTGCAGTAAATTTTCATCGACTCTCCCCACCGAAGACCACTTGCAAACACCACAAAGATCTAGTACTGTCTTTCAAGAAAATCTTCACGTACCATCTATCAAAACAGGTCAGAGATGCAAAACTGTGAGCCAAAGTGAATTTTTTTCCAACAAGTGTAAAGAAAAGAAATTCTTTTTTTTTTAGACATTATTACAAACCCACAAATCTCCCCCCCCAAGCAGACACCCAACCACATGCCTGAAAGTGTAACACCCGTGTCCTATAGCAGCTGATGCACAAAAATATACACAAATTAAGGAATAGGCCTGCCCAGTGCTGAGACGTAAGAAGTGGGTGTGTCTGAAAGGAAAAAGCATTGGAAACATAAGTATAACAGGTCTGTAAAATTATCTCGCAAGTAAAATTAAAGACACAAATTATACACTCAATTATACCAGGGAAATTGGATATCACTCCACTGACTTTCACAGAGTGATTCCAGGCTTATCTTAGTGTAATTGAGAGCAAAATTTGGCTCTAAAATTATTCCCTCCCACTTTAATTTGAAGCTGCAATTTATGGTATTGAGGATAAATTTGCTGTGTTTCAGGAAAACATAAATTGAGAATATGAAAAGTATACTATTTTATTATGATCTAGAAGAGTACACAGAAAAAAAACCATCTGAAATGTGCTAATTCTTTACAGATGTCCTGGGAAATAAAATAACTGCATCAGGAAACTTCGAAGCCTGTCTGCAGTGCTCATATCCTTCCTCTTTCAATGGTGTTCCAATTGTTTCATATTTACCTCTGTCAGTAAAATACAGATTACCCTCCTTAGACGAAGTAAAAAAAAACCTACTAAGTTACCAGCACTTTTAAATGGTTTGAGATTAAGGGAGTTACCAGAGAAGGGTAAAGTGTACAAGTACTTAGATAAAGCAGTAAGGGCAACGTAAACCACATCACCTCCTCCTCCACACACAGAAATAATCAGCCTCACAGTCTTCTCCTTTAGCACACGTATTCTCCCATCTGTCCTCTTTCCAGGATTCTGCTTTACTGACCTTTAATAATTTAACGTTCTCAGTGCTAGTTTTTCCTACCTACCAACTAATTGACGGAATTCTATTTTATGTTCACTCGGCAAATAGAAAGCATCACATCTCTCAAAAAGCTAAGCTAAAATAGTACATTTGAACGCAAACTACCTTGAAGCTATAAAGAGGAGGTGGAATGAACATACTACAAAGCTATCCCTCATGGACTTACGCAAGGGGACACCGCTTTGTCTCACCTGAGTAAAGCAAAAGACAATGACAGTTTTCTCGAAGGCCAACATGTGTAAGGTGGGGATATAAAGAAGAAAAGCAGGATTTTCTCTAAATATCACTGTTAAAGAAATCATTCAAGAAGTTTCACCAAAATGAACTGATGGAAAAAAAGGAAGGCAGACAAGTTAGCTAAGTTATGAAGGTTACGGGAAGAGCAGAAAAGAGTCAATTTACCTGACAACAGGTCGGTTTTGGATGTCACCAAACTGCTGCGTTTACCATTTTAACCGCTTGCATTACTGGGGGGAAAAGTTTAGGAAGGAACATTCTCAAGGACTTTTCATAAGTTCTCACTCTTGCCATCGGAAAAGGGAGAAGGGAAGGTTTTCTCTGGATTGTTTGACTTTTTTGGCTCCTGAAAAGTTTTGCAAAGAACAGTAACAAAGTGTGAACTGTTAGAACACATTTCTGTAAAAAAAGGGAGAATAAGTCACACAAAGGAGAGCAACAAACAAATCCCACCCAAAATCCGCACATCTAACCGGCAGCATCGGTTTAAACAAACGAACAAAACAAATTTCTTCAACTCAAATTGGAAATATGAGAGGCTTGGGAAACTTCCAACATCAGGTCAAGATCCACCATCAGAATGCTCCAGAAGTCACCCTCAAAGATTAAGAAAGACTTAAGGAAATAAAACAAAGGAAAAGGCAGCAAATGTATGGATAGAAATCCTGCAGTGTTCAGTTTAAAACAATTCCTAGCACAGTGAAAAAAAACTAAAAAATAAAAAAGACAGTAGCAACAGAAGTTACCTGTCTGAGCACCTACTATTCCATAGAGAGAACAGGAGTGGGTCGTGTGTCTCACACCAGCCATAAAGCCCATAAACCTTCTCAAAAAGAGTGAGCCATGAGAAAGATAACTGCACATGCCATTTGTTTTCAGAGTCTCTCTAAGCCCTTGTAGTCCCTTATGTATTTAACTGACAGATTTTTTGTAAGGAGGGGATGAAAAGATTAAGCAAACGTCACTGTTTTCATATGTTGGGTACTGAAGTCCAGTGTAACATCTGAAGAAGTATCTCCTTTGTGTCTGACATGCACCGATGTTCCAGAGGTTACCTCCTGAGTAAGTATCACACATTAAAAGATAACATACAAAGCGTGTGAAAATGCTCCAAGTGACCATCGGCTCCGAATAAAAATGTTAACAGTCCACATATACATCAAGGATTGACATTATGTTATGGATGAAGTGTTGGAACATTCCAAGAAAAGCTTTTATAAAAAACACATTAAAGCATTAAATACAAGACTTAAGATACAATCTGAACATTGACATAGCAAGACACCAATAATAAACACGCTAAATCGACCAGCGGAAAAGCTCCAGTGTTACAAACAAACAAAATGTCATCCGATGCAGTTCAAGAAACTCATTCTTGCCAACAAGAGTTTCTAACTGGCTCTTTCAAACATGAAAATACACAAAGATAGTTGTGGCACCGTCAGCTGTATTAGCTCCATTGTAATCCAGCGCTACACTGACTGGTTTTTCAGCACATGCTTCCAAACCCACATACAGAGGTAGAGTTAGCACAACTGTATGGAGGTTCAGCATGTGTTCTTCAGCATATGGAACTGAAGGAAATACAGTTTATATATAGCTGAGGTTGGTAAAGTTCACCTTCAATGGGAAGCACTGTCTGGTTACCAATAGGATAGATTTGCTGGCGGGTTTTTTTTCCTTTAAATCAAAGCAAGACAAACCCCTCTGCACCCCCAACTCCCTTCCATATATTTCACTATTTCAGGAGCAATGGGTAGATAAGCAGGGAGTAAATACATGAGAAAAGTGTGCCCGTTTGTACCAAGGAACCCTCAAGCAAGGTTGTCATGCAGTATCAATACTCAGCGTCGAACAAACGTGTATGATGGTTCAAGTCCTATCTCTCTCCCTAACCACTACACGTAGACTTATCTTCAAACTAGCAATGGAAACATCAACCAAAGAGGAGCATCTTATCCCAAGGGAGCCAATCTGTACGTCTCTCAATCCACAGTTTGTCTTTCAAAAAATCTGATGTTTACTTCAGAAATTTTACTACTCCAAGGTGTAACCTGGACACTCTGAAAGGGTGATAGGAATGTAAAGTTCCCATGAGCCACAAAATACTATGGAGACTCAAAAAACCAGTCTAGAATGTTCAGTTACCAGCTCTTTCCTGTAAAAGATGTTTCCTGTGGTAGACATACAGGTCTCACTAGACCAGTTGGCACATGTTTGCTCTCTGCTTTTATTCCACATGTGCTCAATGTGTGCCACAGCTGAAAAGGGAAGGATTGACCCTACCAAAGCACCCACCAGGAAAAAACCAACCAAACAAAACAAAATAAACCCAAACCAAAATGCACACACACACACAAAAAAACCACCACACACCCCTCCAACATGACACACCCCCCCCCCCCCAAAAAACCCACAAAAACAACAAAAACAAAAAAAAAACCACCACAAACAACCAAACCCCAAACACAAAAACAACCCCACACCAAAATCCACCCACACACAAAAAAAAACCACCAACCCCCCCCCCAACCTGACACCCCCCCCTCCCCCAAAAAAAACCCCAAAGATAAATAAAATAAAATAAACAACACCACAAACCACCACCCCCCACTAAACAAAAAAAGCCCACCACACCCAAAAATTCCAAACTTTCCCTTAGATAAGCAAGCAAGAGGAAAAGAGCCTCTGGCAGAGGGAGTTTACTGCTCAGTGACTAGAAAATTAGGTTTCTTTCATGTTCTGTAGTTCTGCAACTCTTCATGGAAGTTTAAGACCTTTATATTCTTCAGGTATAACCTGTGCACTTGAAGGCTCAGGAAGAAAAACTTGAAAATACCTTTACTGCTGAAGCTCCTTTTGTTGCTGGACCAGCTGGTCCACTCCCCTGCTTAACACCAACAGTCAACCTTTCACTTGATTTTAATAATAATATTTAATTCTACAAAAAAAAAAAAAAGCCATTTTATTACATTCCTTTTAAAATAAAATAAAATTAAAAAAAAAAACCAAACTGTACAAAGAAGCATGATCAAACCTCCATAAAGCAGGTTAATACTGTTCTGTTTATTGCCTCTTGAAGACTCTCTGCATAGTGTCCGTGAGTTGTGTTTAAGGTCCAAGTGAAGATAAAACAGCAGAGCAGCAGAGAGGTGAGGAAGGGCCACAGAGGTGGGCAGTGCAGAGCCTCAGAGGGTACATGGGACATGCTCCAATAAAGTATCCAGAACACAGCAGCATTGCACACACACAACCCCCCTCCAAAGAAACCCTATTTTCACAAGATGATTTTTCAATTGTAAACATTTCACGTGATTTTTTTTTTTTTTTTTTTTTTAAATCATAGCA
>JAAGNO010028704.1:0-11684 GCA_033439905.1 Ceryle rudis | reverse complement strand
TCGGTCAGCGCGTGGGCGTGGAGGGGAGGAGATGTGCGTGAGTCTCTGGGCGCCGGACGCAGTCATACATCAAACAAACTGCAGTACAGGCAACAGGCCTAAGATGGCCTGTCTGGTTTCCTACAGATTTATGTTCTATTTTGGTCTACATCTTTTCCCAGTGTAATTGCCCCAGGTCTCTCCCTATATTCTGTATGATTTCACTCTCCCTGTCCTTTGCAATATTTCCATCTCCTCACTCACATGCATATTCCTCTAACCACAGTTCTCACTCCCTTTCCCTCCTACATCCTCTGGTGCCAAACAACACGTCCCACTGGCTGGACAGTATGTGCATATCTACTTCACCCTTATCAGGCATAACAAGTTTACTGAACACTTCTGATCATAACATCCTTCACCTCTGGGAACGCTAACGCAGATCTTTGATAGACTAACACAGATCTTTGAAACCAATAGTGTGACATCCTCTCCATAATCTTACCAGACATCTAATCTTCAAGCCTGCTGATACATGCGACTTGTCTTTGAAGTTTTATGTATTAGGAATTTACCCAAAACCCAAACTTTACGTGCTGCATCAGAGACAGAAACACTTAACAAAACAAAGGATACAACTGCAAATGGAGAAGAGCAAAGAGGAATGTGGAGATGGGAGAGTAACGCTTCTGTTCAACCCATTTTTGCCTTATGGAGGGGGGATATACTCAATATACACTAAGCCACATGGAATCATGATTATTCATGCTAATGAAAAGAGGTGTTCCAAAACAAACTCCCCAATGGCAGCCTTACCCGCAAGCACACTACACTACAACTAAGTTGTGTCTGGAAGGGTCACCCTTGCTCTGTACACCAACACTGGCACTTATTCTGCCCCCACAACCACAGTTAGACTGGCAAGAAATGAAGCCTATTTAAAAAAAAAAAAAAAAAAAAAAAAAAAAAAAAAAAAGGGCAGGAAGAAATGGTCATTGGCTTTCACCCAGTTTAAATTCCTACAGCATCAGAGGAGTGGCAGCCAGCACTGCAGTAAAGTAAGAGGCAAGGATACACAAGGGTGGTGCTAAAAGGGAGTAGAACTGGCCTTTCGAGTGTACCCGGCTGCCAGGCTTGCTTATCTGTAGTGCAGAACTGCCCTCTTCATCTGCTAGTTAGTTACTCACCTAAAGATTTTCATTGCAGACGTCAATGAAGTCTGCTTGGCTGCACTGCTCTAGTCCTTAGGAAAATGTATTATCAGTCTTTCCACCCTAAGCAAAATAAAGCACCCGGACAGAAAATGTTCAAGATAAGGTAGACACTAAAACCATGTTACTTCATGTTTGATGGCAACATCATTAAACCAAACCCAGCGAATATGTCAATGAAGGCAGCTAGATGCCAAAGCAATAGCAAAAAAACCCCAAACCTGTAGGCGTTACAGACGCTACTGACTGTAACAGGAGAGGAGCTGACATGCCTGTGTGCATGTGGGTGTGATAAAAGGCACATGAATTAGCCTACTGAACTGCAGCAGGTCTAGCCGAGCACTCTGTGACACCGCCTGCTATCAGACCAGTTGGGAAAGAATGAAGAACAACAGAGTCCTCCCTTGCTCCATCCAGAAGCCTGTGTAGTTCCTGATCTACAACTGGTCATGCAAGTGACTGTGCTACTGCCATCAGAGGACACATCCTTCAAAAAAAATCTGTGGGATCACAAGCTTGCGCAGTACTTTCATCCCCAGACACATATTCTGGCAGCAACTCTTCAACAAAAGTATTCACTGTGAGGAAGGAAAGAAATACCACATTTTACTGGGCTTGTAACCTGACATTCCATCATACCATGGAGGGGAAAAAAAACCCCAAAAAAACAGTGGTGAAAAATTAGTTCCTACCAGTTTCTTAATTTCATTATTGATTACCACCACCATTTCCCACTCCACTGTTTCTCTGACTTAAGAAGGCCAAGTCTATTTAGCATTGCATCCCATTTGTACAAACCAAACCAAAAATTATTTTCTACTTTTAATAGGATTTGTGAAATTGTGTTACCAGAACTACATAACGTGCATGTCCATATAAAATGAATGTGTACAGCTGCATAACCACATTTTTTTAAAACTCATAATTACTCTTATAGAATGCTGCTTTAAAATTGGCTTAAATTTACTTAAGACTGTGCTGATTCTAAGGAGAGAAGTGCTGCCCCTCCTCTCCCCTTAATGCTCATATGGTATCACGGTGAGCTGGAACTACTGAAAACCCAGGGGTTTTTACAGGGCTAGTAGTTTTCAGTCAGATTAGCAAACAAATCCAACCTTCCACCTCACCCCAACCACACAAAACCAAAAAGGATGTGGAAACACACAGCCAAAGGGAAGAAGGCGGGTGTGGGGGGAAGAGTGGACAGATGCAAACTAAAGTTGGAGATTGGCAGCAAAGAGTTGTTGGGGAAATCTTGGGTAGTTCTCCAAGTGTTTAATGCCCAATTTAGAGCCTACTGCTGGTTTTATGCTGAATTAAATTACACTGCACTTACTGTATCTCATCTGATATTCTATCATCCCAGCATTCAGTACAGCCAGTTTACACCACCTGTATCAGCTACAACTTTCACCACCTCACCATCCACTCCCCTTTCCATGCTACTTCCAAACACGGAACAGAACAGGCCCTGTCACTTGCTCCCAGCAAGGCTGTTAGCACCTCTCTGCCACAGGCATCAACTGCCGATTTCCTCCTGGGAGCCCAGAACTGGCCAGGGCCTTCCAGGTGTGTCTTGCCTGTGCCAAGCTGAAGGCCATCATCATCATCATCTCCTTCAGCCTGCCCACAACACTCTCCCTAATGCAGCCCAGAAGGCCACTGGCCACCTTTTGCTGCAAAGGTGCATTTGCTGGCTTGTGTTCCATTTGTTATCCAGTACGACACCCAGGTCCTTTTCTGCGGGGCTTCTTTCCAGGCAGTCAATCCCCAGTCAGTACCAGTATATGAGGTTATTCCTCCTCTGGTACAGGGCTTTCCATTTCCTTTTGCAGAGCTTCATGAGGTTCCCCTCTGAGCCCTTCTCCAGTCCATCCAGATCTCTCTGAGCAGCTGCACAACCAGCTACCCTGTCAAAGGCTCCACCCTGTTCTGTATCTCCTACAAGCTTGCTGAGGGTGCACTCTGTCCCACCATCCAGGTAATTTATGAAGATGTTGCACTGTACTGGAACTCAGCATTAACGCCTGGGGCACAGTGCTAGTGACTGGTTTCCAGCCATGTCAGCTGCATCGCATCTCAGCAAGATAGTAGCCACGCAACTGCACGCAGGCCTCCAGGTTCTCCTGTTCATGCCCAGTCTTTTCCACAAAATATATCAGAGTGAAATCCAAATAAATAAAGTCTTCAACTTAAATCTGTGAAGAGGGAAACTCTATAATGGCCACACTTCAACAGTCTGGAACCTCATTTCACACTATGGCAAAGTCACAGATGCTGTAGGGAAAAATCAATGACTACAGGAATGTACCTGGTTGTGGAAATTTAACTTCTGGTTCGATATGGAAAGAGGAGCTATGCAGTTATATACAGAAAAAAGAATACACAGGTCAGCTGCTTCCATCCCCAGGTAAGAAACCCTGTTAGATGGCAGCTGTGGTGGAGTCCCACCCCTGCCCACCTCACCCTCCTCACTGCACTCCAGGGCTCAAGCCTCTCTCACCATGCCACTACTCCTCTGCTCATACTCCCTGTTACCTGAGCCCATCCAACACCCTGCACCAAGCCCCACTGCTGCTCTTTCAAATCCTCAGGAGACCCTACCATCTGCCTTTGCAGCACACCCACAGCTTTTCTTCTCATTGAAAGTAATCTGAAGGAGAATTATTTTACCTTCAGCTGTTTCAAGTACATAGAAAAAAACCACCTGCCTGCAAAGAATTATTTCTTCCAAAAAAAGATACTTTGAAATTTACATTCAACATTTCTGAGAACCATAACATTTATCTTCCATTACCTCAAACTTTAAAATTTTGGCTAAAATTCTTTGAAGCAAGAGTCACTTTGGTTGTTATCTTTTTAAAGACCAGAAATAATCATAGGCTTTTACACTAATTAAATCACCCTTTACATCACCATCAAACCAACCCTTGCTCTAATATATGCAAATCACAGTACCACCAGGTAACTGATGCACATCAACATCATCAAAACAGTACAAAGAAATACAAGAGCAGAAAGTGTAAAAGTACACATTTTTCTAACTTGTTTAATAGCTTATAATGACCTTCTTCTAACTAATACGGTACCAGGATAGCTAACATTTTAACAGAGTGTATAACATTTAATAGTATAGAACATTTCAATCTAAGGTTTTAAGATAGCATAGAAAAACATGTCATGGATATACACACTTAAAAGTATTTAAAGTGCATTACAGCCTCAACTAGCCCCTTGTTACTGGGATGTAGGAAGAAGCTTCCACTGAATGGTGTAACTCCAGAGTGGTCTGCTGCAGACTGTTTTGTGCTTTACTCTGGAGCAATACTGCCGGCCATTGCTGAGAACAAAAACACTTGAGGCAGGTTTCTTCATTTGTAGCATTCTTTTCTCACCAGTGCACCCTCACTTCATCTACTTTTATTTGGTTATCTTTCCTGTAACCAACCTCACCCCTGAAATTAAGTCAGCAGAAATTAAAAGATGCTCATAAAGAACCAAGAAAGAACAAAAAAACCCAAACAATCAAACAAAAAAAAAAAATCACAGAATTGCATTGCAGGAAACAACCGTACGTGCTACAGATGCTTAAGGGCAAAGAAGGAAATTCTTACACCGTCTCACCAGCTCCTACCTCCACCTCTATTCTTCCCCCACCCAGGTTCCTAAGACTATTACCAAAAGTATTGTAGAGAGACGTAAATATTTCTCAAAGTTGACTAGTGCCATTTCTGCAACAGAACCTCTGGCTAAGGAATACACAGCTGCCAAGCAGATGTATAATTTCAGCATTTAGATTCCATTATTTGGAGGGTGATTTTTTTTAACTAGATGTTTTCAGATTTTCTATTTCCATCTGTTTTTTGACCTCCCTCAGTTTAGTACCCTCCTTTCTGTTTTAGTGAATTATGCCAAAATAATTTTCTAAATTAGAAACATCTCTGCATTTCAAAAACTTGTGAATTTGAAGAGAGGTGGGGGAGTGAAGCAAGGCCAGGGTGGAACAAAAACAGACAGTTCAACAGAGGCTTGGGTTTGAATAAAAACTGTCCTGTCTGGGTCGGGTTTTGTTTCACAGTTCCTTGTTTAACCCAAATTGGCGAGTCTCTAACTGCATTCCTTCCATGAAATTTTAAAAGCAGGAAACTGAAGAATATCAGCTATATGGGAAAGTTCCTACACTTCACCAGAGCTCTCTGCCCGAATTTCTGAGTAAGACAACATTCTAGGTTTTGATTCTTTCTTTATAGAGTCCTATTAATTTAATTATTGTCTAAAAAAATTAACTCACCATGTACCAAAAGAGCTCAACGGTAAATAAAGTTTACTGAAAAGCTTTACTGTAAAGAATCAGTTAATGCAAAAGTAATTGACAAAAAAGTCTTTTTAAATGGAGTGGGCACTGTTCAAAAAAATTTGTATACATCTAACCAAAGAAAAAGACTAAGGCATACAACACTGTCTTAAACTTCAGTCCACACTCTGGACTCTTCTTTAAAAAGAATTATCACTAGGAAGATCAATGTTTCAGCTCAGCAAATGTGACAGATTGGCTGCAAAACCTATTGAATTTTTATTTTAAGCTCACAGTAATCATTTGCCAGGGTGAGGAAGGGCATAAGCTTCAATCCTAAAGAAAGGCATATGTTTCAGAACACTGCTAAAAATTTTTTTCTATAGGATATTTTCACCAAAAAACAGAAAAAAAATGGCTGTGGGTTAATAAACATAGAAGATAAAATTAGAAAAATACATCAATACATAAAACAAAAAACCCTCTACTTTTTCATTCTGTGAGACTTACTTGCTTTGTCTCAGAGAGGAGACATTCAAAACAAGTTTAAAAAAGTACAGCAAACCCAATAAAATTCTTACTAAAATTTCCCATATCCTCTATCATTAGGGACATTTCTGCTTAACACTCAGTACCACTACTGAGCTTCTAATTATTGCTAAAATCCCCTCAATAGTCTAAGCAGAAGATAGTCCATGATTTTGGTGTTGAGTCTAAGAAATGAATGGCTGCACCTCATTAGCTGGTAGCGCCTTCCTGTGCCCTGTCCCAGTCCTATCTTGTCATTAAATCCCAGTTGTCCAAACCAGGGTTAGACAAGTGCATGGCTTGTCTGTTGGACAACACAGAGAAGGGTACAGGAGGGTTTCTGAAACCTTCTCCAAGGCATCTGTAAAAGATTAACTTCCCTTCCACAAAAAAGGATATGCAGCAAGGAGGTGCAGGTTTTACACAGCTTTCTCATTTTCTCACATTTCCAGTCACTGAGACACACACTCTGCTGTCTTCTGCTAAACCACCTGTTCTCATACCACTCACCAAGTTCTTCCATTCCCAAGCATACGGGAGAAGGGAATGATACACTATTTCCTGCTTCCAGTATCCATTCTTCCCGCTGAATGATTCCTCACAAATTAACCATTCACGTTTCCTTTTCAAACGCACAATACCCCTGTGTAACAACATGGGATAGTGCCTCTGCCTCCTCACAGCACTGTGAATTCCCAACTGAACAAAGCATATGAAAAACAATTAATTCAGAAAATTATTTCTGAGCTCACCCACCACTTCCATGCCCCTGATATTCTGACTCTAAGCACGTAATGTGCTCGTTTGCGTAACAAATCTTTCACAAGTAGAATGTCACTTCTGCAGGGAATTAGTATCTCTGACAACTTCCATTCTCCAGAAGTCATCTGGGCTCTGCCCACTGATTTCCAGGTAATTTTGAGATCAGAAGAAGTGTGAAAATCCATAAAAGCTTTCATTAAAACAAACAAACAAACAAGTACCACTATAAATACAAGGGAAAAACACATTTGGACCATTTCACCAGCTGCAGCAGTGAAAAGGAAATCGCTACCACGAACTAGGTCTGTATCCTGTTGCATATCTTCTGTGACTTCCTTTGATATTTCTCCAACTTATTCCCTGCTACATCTGCTTGTATTTTTATCAGCCAAAACACGGCAAGATTGACAGTTTTCTCTTCAAGATAGTGAGCTGAGGGACTACAGACAGAAAGAACTGCTAGTTGCTTTCAAATTTAAGATAATAAAGTTGACTGAAGCCATCATGCATTGTAATTATCTGAGGAGACACTGAGAAGATCTAAATGTTTTCAAATTTTTTTTTTGAAAAGTATTGCTGCTGTTATAACATATGATGTAAATTAAACTACAGTACTACACAGCTGAGTCAGTAATACTGATTTTTTTCCCCCCTTTTAATGAATAGCCAGCTCCTCATGTATTAAAATTACACGTAAACATTTTCCTTCGTATTTTGGGAATTTTATTTTGGGGAAGAAATGAGCATCAGAGCATTGAGCCACATGCTGCAGGTGTGTACCCTATGAACTGCTACTTCACAGATTTTGTCTTATCAGAACCTTTCAAAACATTTGAATAAAATTCATACCCTTTATGCTACTCAGAACACTTCCCCACAATGAATACAACCACCAGTGAATTTGGTACAGGTAGCAGATTCAGATGACAACTTGCAGTGAGAGTTCCAACAAGCCAGTCACTTTCACTGAAATAATAGATGTCATTGTAGAAAGTCTGAGGTGGTAACACACTGGACCTTAGATGAGGCTTTGCTCCTCCCTTCATCCCATGTATGTAATCTAGGAATATTATCAGAGGCATTAACTAGAGTTTATTTTCCTACTTAATTATTTATTTTGAATTTTATTAACTAGAGCATCATAAAACAGTAAACCTAACTGAAATGCACAGAATTCAAATGAAATGGGAAAGCAACTGCAAGACACTCATTAGAAAAATGGCAAGAAATAAAATAATCAGGATTATAAATCTGAAAGAGAATTATCATATTTTTCATACCATCTGTCTACAGCTGAAACAGGGTCGCAACCAGAAACTCATGCATCTTATCACCACCACAACATGAATTAAGTTCTCAGTTTTCTCAATATATCACATGATAACCTAAAATGCTTCAGTGTCATAAACCTACTACAATGAATTTCAAAATATATAGAAGACTAGGAGAATAATTGCTTCGTTTTGCTTTTGGAGGAGAGTGGGCATAAAATAAACCTAATATGCTCTGTAAATGCACCCAGTGAGGTGCTAGGGAGCCAATTCACAATGACTACCATTCTGGCAAGTTGGCAGCTTGTCCCCCTGTTGAGTGCCTGGTCAGCAGAGGGACAGCTATTTGTCTTTATCAAACTAAACCTCTTGAGGATTTAATACCCAGAGCACAAAGTACTGGGCAGATGTTTCTGGACTGAATCCCTCACAAAGTGGCTATTCCATGTATCTTCTCAGTAAGAGCATTCAGAATGCTAGAATTATGTTTTCTGTACAACGAAGACAAACAAGGTGGCTATTTCAACTTTTTGCCCGATTTCAAGGGTCGTGTATTCTAGTCTTGGTATGATTTTTTAAGGACACAATCTATCAGTTGAATTTTACATTTGTTTTCAGTTTTAATCATTTTTCAGAATAACTACAACTACTTCATGTCCAAGAATATCAAAGTCTCAACAGACTTCAAGCAACTTTTAAGTGATTGCAAGCAAACTAGGCAGAAATTCCCTCCTTTCCCTTTAAAGCACTAACCATCATGGAAGACATCACTGAGACTGGGGACCATAAGCACAAGTGCGGTGGAGCAACTGCAGAGTGTTCTGCAGCTCTTGTCCAAGAAAGGAAAAAGTGGAACCACTAAATCAGCAGCAAAAGGAAAAGTCTGCTGTCAGGTCACCAAGCACATGCACTCTGTGCCAGCCCCCACCTCCTGCATGTTGGGAATATCAGCAAGTGAAACAAGGCTCTAAGTACTCCATCTGCACCCAGATACAACAGAGTTCCTCATGCTATTTATTTACAGATGACAGTAAGGTAAGTGAAGAAGATTCTAGGCACTGACAATATGCCCTTGTATTGAGGAACCAAGAAATACCAGATGCTTTCCCAGATAGCCAGATAGAAAGGACAGGCCATCAACTGATGCTTGACATAAGCAAGGGAGAAACATACACATTTGTAACACATTCCCTGCCAGGTGCTGTCTGTTCTCATTCATCCATCTACACTTTTCAGCAGTTTACCGACAAAGTTACTGTAGCTCCCTGTGTCAGACCTTTCCCTGCTCTCGAAAAGGGATATCTGTCCTCATCATAAAAGTTGCCAGCCACAACGATGAACAAAAAAAGAACAGGAGGAATGGTTTTTAGCCTTTGGCTTGTTTGCTTTTAAGGGCTTTGGAGAAGGCAGGTTTGTTTCTCTTGGAAAGCCTGGTTATACCAGAATTAGTGCAGGCACCAATATCTGTGCTTTGATCCCTTCTATGAAGGGGATGTACTCGGATCCTTCTTGTCTATGTGTTTGTGCCCCACTCTGCCCTGGAAAGCTGTAGAGGTCCTAGTTACACTGATGCACAACTTAAGAGAGATTCCATTAATTCTGAGTTATTTAATATCACTGTTTTCAAAACACTTTTTCTATTTAGAAATATGAATATTGCAATAATTTCTCATTATAATAAGAAGTAATTTAGTGAATATTTAGTAAGCACTTCCCTATATATTATCTTTAACATTACATGGTCATGGAATCCGTATACTGCTTCTTGGAGAACAAATAAAACATTATCATTCCTAATTTTAAAACCAAGAGAAAAAAAGATTTTTATTTTTTTAAGTCAATTTATCCATCAATTGCTTGCCTTTCAGTATTCTGGGATGTAGACAAATCTATCTCTTTTTCAAAATCCTTTTCTCTTTGCAGGGCCACACTCCACGACACTTCATACAACAGTAATGCTCATCTATGGCAAACACACGTCCGCTTCGAAAGAAGTTAATAGACACTGTTCACTGTAACTTGGAGTAGCTCAATAAATATACCAACTACTATAAAGAATAAAATTAATTCCTTTGGTTACATCTCTTACAATTTAGATCCTCAGTTACTGAATGTTGGTATCCAGAAAAAGCACATCTATCACTTACATGCTCTACCATATTCAGTATTTTTAATTCTCATAACAAAGCATGCAGTTCTCACAGTGAGGATCCTACAGAGCAGTGTCTCAAAACCATCAGGATTAGCATCCCAAACACTGAACTTAAGAAACTCTGTGCTCTAGCTACATGTGTTTCAGTAAACACGTCTGATGAGAGAATTCCAAGTAACATGCTACTTCAGGCTTGCAATTTGCCTACGGCTTTCTTCTCTTAATTTGAACAGGGGCTGGACCAGATAACGTCCAGAGGTCCCTTTCAAGCCTAAATTACTTCACAATTTTTTAAAAAAATAATAATAATTCAGATCCAGCCACATATATTCATTGTCTCTGGAAACGAGCAGCCAGTGGGACATACTAGAGGACTGACAGCTGAACCTTGCAGCTGTGCAAGAAGATCCTCCACAAAATTTCAGACTAGAACTCAAAAGGTTGTATGTCTTTTATATAGACACATATAAAATATACACACACACAATTAACAAAACAGGCTGAATAAACTAAGAAAAAGTTAGAAAATGAACAAAAGTACAAGAACGAAGGACAAATACATTGCCAGCAAGAATTTCATCCAGACTGCTACAAATGCCACAACATGGGATATTTCTGGCTCTGGACTGGATAAAGTATCTGAATATAAATTGCTCTCATGTTAACTTTTTTTACTCCAGGACTATGTTCTACTAAAATCAGGCAAGTTTTTCAACACAGTAGTCTTCTTCATCTACAACAGGAGCCTGAATGGTCCCAAGGACACCAATGTGATAGAAGAGCTCAAAACCATTACCTGTCCACACAGAACAAAAAAGGTAGATTAGAACCACAATCAATTTACACTGGGAAGAATCATCACACAACTTTTTAGACAACACGACAGGCAACTGCTGAATGGAAATACCACAACTTACTATCGTTCCCTGCTGCTGAATTCACTCTTAATTTTACCAAAATCAGAGGGTGGTTGATTGAAGGGCGGTGAAGAACCATTCATGTTTTGAAAACCTCTTCAATGGAATTTTGTAATCAGTTACAAAAACATCGTACTTAATTGGTACTCAACAGTACAGTCTTTTACTACTAAGATACGTGCGATGATTTGAGCTTATTTTTTTTCTTCGGGCAGTTTTTCTTTCACACTACCAAATGGAACAGATTTGGAAAGCCGGCTCACAGCTTTGTTCAAAGCTGGCACGAAAGGAAGACGAAGCACCTTGTTCCTCGCACCCTTCCCACGACAGGCACTGCCGTTCGCTCCAGCTCGGACTGCTCGGCACCGAGCCCGGGATTACAACACCAGGGGCGCAGACGCGGAGGGAGGGAGCTCACGGCGAGAGAACGCAACGCGGGCTGCCAGGCGGCCCGGCCCCGCCAGCGCCGTGCCGGCGGCCCCCGTGCCCACGCAGGAAACCGCCGGCCCCGACGAGCCCTGCGGCGCAGCGGCCACCCCAGTCTTCCCGGGGCCGCGGCCCGACCCCCGC
>JAAGNO010028702.1:25135-36270 GCA_033439905.1 Ceryle rudis | reverse complement strand
TGCTGCTGGAGCAGGAGAGCTGGGAAAGGAACTGGAAAGCGAGAGGGGCTGGGGTGAGCTGGGGGGGGGAAGGTGGCCCCGGTGCGTCGGTTTTTTTGGGCAGTAACCAGGGAAAAAATTTGCTTACGGGGAGGTGGGGGATGGAGAGGACGGAAGGAGCAGAGGGTAAACAATAAGATCTATTCAAAGCCCGTGGCACAAAGCAGGCTGTGGAGCCAGAGCTGCTCCCGGCCCTGCATTGTTGGAACAGCTGTCTGCCCCGGGGGGAGGAGGGGGTACCGGCGCGGGGGGAGCAGCAGCAGCAGCGACGGGGGTTACTTTTCATTGCTCTGAGAGGCTGTTGTGAGGATAAAAATACCAGCCCGGTCCTTCTCCCGACTGCCCGGCTCCTGTTGTGCGAGGAAGACAACATGGGAGGAAAAGAGCCCGGAATGGTAAAGACGCGACCGTGTCCCCCCCATCGCCACTCGGTAGAGGGGCTGGGAAGGATGGCGGGGAAAATGCTGGTTAATGGTGAACCGCAGAGTGTCTGGTTTCAGAGAAACCGGCACTCAATTCCCCGGGAAACTGGCCCTGGAGTTGAGAAAGGTGAAGAAAATAATGGTTTTGTAATATTGCACGCGGAATGATTTTCCTCCTCTCTCAAATCCCTCGCAGCTGCTGGCGATAAGTAGCAGCGTGTCTGTTTGGAAGGGTTTCGGGTGAAATAAGTCTCACAACATTCCTGTTTCTGCAGCATCCAAATGATAAAACCCACTGAACTAAACCTGGGAGCTCAGAAAGAGAAGAGTCGTGTCTAACGTGTTTGATCCGGGGTTATTGTTCTTACCATTCTAGTCTGTTCTTGGCTGCACAGATTATTTTTTAATTTGCTTTTTCTTTTTAGAGAACTTTGTTGTTGTCGGGTTTAATTCCTGCAGAGCGCCTGGTTAGTGAGCAGAGTAACAGCTAAACTCAGGCGGGCAGCGATCTGCTGCGGGGAAACATCGTGTGGCCAGCCACCTTTTTTCCTTGCTTGGTTCTTTGTCTCTACGTACCGAGTTCATTCCAGTCGTGGGAGAGCTTTCCGTCGGGCTTGTGCTAAATGGGATTAACCCAGCTCGTCGTGGGAGGAGTGGGGAAAAAACTTTGGTTTGGGTTGGGGGCGTTGCTGGAATTGTGTGTTACTTTCTTATGGTAAAACATGGGCAAGTTGGTAATAAGCAAAATTCTCAAATAGCGTTTGAGGTCAAAATTGTTAGGGATTGATTGATTTATTTACTCTCAACTTGTACTTGTGTTTATTTACTCTTAATTTGGTGTGTTAATGAAGGGCTTACCCTGCGAGAGACGAGAAGTGCCGATAACGTTGTCCTGTTTCTTGGGTGTGTTTTTGGACAGTAAATCCAGGACGTGGGTTTATGAGGCCTGGCATCGATTATCTCTGACCCACTCACCTCTATATCCTGGAAGGGATGAGTTTAGAACCCTTGCTTTAAAGACGTGGCTTTCTAGTGAGGGTGTTCTGGTCTGAAAAGCTTCTAAACTGTTGGCGCATTCGCACTTCTACCGAGGTCTATTTTGCAGGGGGGAAGTTTGGGTCGAAATCCAGCTGTGCTTTCTAGAAAACGTTTTGTAAGGTTTCTGCTTGAAAAGCCATAGTCCCACCGCCCGAGGAGAGCGTGCCTTTTGGAGCCGCGGGTGGCATTTCATGTGACATTAGGACGGTTATGCCAAACTCTGTCGGGACTGGGAGCTGCTCGTCGAAGCTGTTGAATCTTGTAAGATGGGTGCGGGCAGCACGGGGTCAAACTCCTGGTGATTCCTTCTCTGCTTCCCTGCCCCCCAGGTTAGACCCAGAGCTGGCTGCTGCCGTGGCCTCCCCTACTGAGGATGATGAGTGGGGCCTTCGAATGCCTGGAGTGTTTTCTTGGGGAGAAAACAGCTTGATGCAGCCTCGTGACTAACGTATATTGTGTCTGCTTTAGGCTTTAAATAACAAGTGAATTACTGAGGGGGAGTTTGGTTTGGGTTTTCAGACTGGGTTTATTGTCTCTTGTTAAGCCACATAAACAGATTCCTGAGCTATTGTTGGTGGGTAATTTTAAAAATCCAGTCTAGATTGGATTTAATAATAATTTCTTCTTCCTGTAGTAATAAAATATGGTAACGGAATATGGGTTAAGCTTCTTACATTTGACTTGTGCCCGGGTTTCTGGTTTGCGTGTGCAGCCAGCCGTCTGCTCCAGGAAGAGTGGAACTCTTTCCTTTAAATAAAAAAAAAAGAAATCGCAGCCAAATGAGCCTATTCGAAATAAGTCCCTTTATAGGAGGTGTGGCCACCACAGAGAAAATAACCACTTGCTGGAGCAAAGCAAACAAAAAGGGAAAACATTACCCAGATCGACTCCTAATTTTCTGTGGTGTCGGTTTGATGTGGACCGTGCCCTGACAGATCACAATCCTGGCTTGTATTTGGGGTTTCTCTGCTCCCCGTCGCACCTAAACCTGATCCCGATGAACTACGTAGTGACAAAGAGGAGGGGATGTCATCTCCTGGTGCTTGTGAGTGACTGGTGCTCTGCTCTTTGAGGGCTCGTTTACCTTCCAGAGGCCGGGTTCTCATCACCTCTTCAGTGTTTCATCCACCCTCTCCTGGCCTGGGATGTCATCTGGAGACCGAGCATCTTGGGCTCGCTTTCACTTACTCGCTGCTCTCCCTAACTCATCATCAAGCCGTAAACATCATCTTCCAGAGCAGAGCTCCTCCAAGCTGCCTGCTGTTCAGAGCAGGCCGGAGGTGACCGCTCTGCGGTGCTCAGCGCTTGCCAAGGGGCACCCACGGAGCCGATCGGGCACAAACCCGCCTGACTGCCATCAGGAGCAGTGTTCTACGTGAAACAGCAGCTTCCTTGGTGCTAGAGGGGCCGTGGCCAGTTGCAGACATCCTCAGCACCACCAGACAGACCCCTGGCTACGAAGCTTCCCCCCCTGCAGGGCTCTTGCTCCGCAGCATCTTGTGTTCCCCTGAGCCGCGTCGTCAGCCTTAAAGAATTATAGTTGCTTTTCTTTCCGGCTGTGAGCAATACGTGTAATCTCCTCTACATCCTTAAACAAAACCACCACCACCAAAAAAGCACCATCCTTCCCAGCTTCCTCAGGGAGGCTTCAGAACCTCCCAGGAGCAGCAGCTGAGTCTGGCTGTAAAGTTTTCCTTTATGGGGCAGTTTGTCCCACTAAATAAAACATGAACACCGGGGATGGATGAGGAAGGAGCCCGTGTACGAGCACCTTCAGCTGGAGAAATGCATCAGTCGGTGTATTTCACAGCACTTCTCTCATCCTCGGCTTCAGGATCCTCAGTGTGAGGGAAATCTGACTCTTCTGAGCTCTTCCAGTGGCCTCTCGTTCCCGGGTCTTGCTGGAATTTAGAGCAGCCATGAAATGAGGTGAGCTGATAGCAAAACGAGTAACTTAAAATGCCTCAAAATTGAGTTGCCTTCTAATAATTAATCCTGTCTGTGTTCAGAAAGCTGAATTGAATAATCTCAATCACTCTAATCCTATTTTTTGAGTCTGGGCTCCTGACTCCTAAACGCTCTTTCCATGTTCCAGGGCTATCGGACGTTAACGGTTTAGAGCTGACCCGTTGGGGTTGCCTGGGCTGCTCCTGGGCTCCCTTCTGCCCTCCTGGTTCCAGCTTTGTTGTTTCAAGCGATGGAGGTTGTGGAAACAGACACGACCGGAGCGGGCGGGGGGATAACTCGGAAGACAGGAGGTGGTGCAGGTGTATCCAAACCCTTTTGGTTTAGCAGGTATCGTAATAACGCGGCTCACAAGTAGCACAAACCACTGTCGAGATACAGAAAAACCCTCACGCATCTTTGGGGGGGTGTCAGATCTGATGGGGTTTTCTCTGCTCTTCTTCACTCCCCTCACCTCCACTTAGTAGTTTTTATTTTGCTGTTCTCTCCTGCCGCGCTTATGTGATACTTTTTAAGCCAGCAGTTCTTTTTTTGGCAGTTGAATAATAAAATTCCTGCTTTGTTGTGTGCAAAGTGGTGGCTTAAACGTTAAGATAGTAAAAGGTGTAAACAGTAACTTGTGATTCCCTCTCCTGCTGTGCTGGTCCTGTACCTGGGCTCCGTCCTCTAGTAGAGGAAAGAGAAATTCAGGGAGACTTGGAAGCAAAACTCAGCCTGGTTGCACCAAAGGTACTTGACCTGCGCTGTGGGGAGGCTGGGGAGGATTAAACAGGCAGGCAGCTCTTTGTTGGAGGAAGGAGCCACGTGGGGAATCTCAGCTGCTCTGAACTTCTCTTTCTAGGTGTCTCGTGCTGAACGCACGAGTTGCCAAAAGCCGAAGGAGGTGCAGTTTGGGGGAGCAACTTCATTGTAAAAATTGACGGGTAAAGAAAAGGTATTTCAGAAACCACTTCGGATCGCTTTGCTTTTGCAACTTTCTGTTAAGTTGGGGCTGGGGGAGGTTTCGGTCTCCCAGCTCTTTCACCTTGTGGGCTTTGTAGCAGCCCCAAGCACGTCCCTGCTGTAATTAGGCAGAGCAGCAGCTTTACAGGCACTGGATTACGCGTGTGCTTTGACCTTAGCCTCTGTCACCTCAGGGATGAAGCTGGTGGTGCAAATTTTTATTATTTTGGTTTGGTGGTTTTTTTTTTTTCCCAGATGGGAGGCTCTTCATCCTTCCTCTTCTGCAAGGAGTTGTGCTCAAGTTGGGCAACAGTGGAAGTGTCGCTCGTGTCAGACAGTCATTTCAGCAGGAAATAGAAGCAGAAAAGCCACAAAACCTGCATTTCCTCACCCATCCCTTGCCGAGGCTGCACCAGCCCGGGACTCGGCGCCGCTTTGGCCCCAGCCGCGCGTGGGGCAGCGCGTTGGCTTCAGGCTGGTGGTGCACGGCACGGGTCAGGCTTTTCTCGCGGGTGACCAAGGCGATGGTGCCAAAACGGGGGTTCCCCAAGGGGGTTCTGCCTGGAGCTGCCGGTCAGAGCAGCCACGGCGAGTGACGGCTCAGGAGCCGCGTGTGTTCCGAGGAGAGCTTGGGCTGCATCCGTCTGGCATCGCAGGTTGTGTAACAGGAAAGGGAGTCGGAGCTCGTGCGCGCGGGTACGTCCCGGTTAATTTTAGACACTGTTAATAATGGGGGCCTGGGATAGATCCGGTAATTACTGTTTTCCCGCTTGGATCACCTTGCTGTGGTTTCATTTGACTCGACGCTGTTGTGAAAGTCCCCGCGGTGAGTGGTTCAGCCTCGCTGATACAGTAGGAAACCGGTAACTGCAGAGGGGCCGGGGCTTTGTGTGGCTGCCGGTTGGGTGTGCTGGGCTGATCCGTCGGGTTTGCTTTTGGATCGGCTCTTGTTTTGTGTGTGGCAAACTCACCCGGCGCCCTTCACGCCTCATCTTGGGTGGGGTTTTCTTGGAGGCACCATCGTGTGACTTTATTTCCAAGTATTTACTATCCAGTGTATGCTTTATTTTCAGGAATACCGTCAGCAGCTCTTGGATAACAGCAGAATACAGCCCCAGCAGTGGGGAAAAAATAGTGGGGGGGGGAAAAATATTACCAGTAATGTAGGACCGTAGGGTTTGGGGAGGGGTGGAACCATAAGAAATGAGTTGATCAAAGAAGCTATTTGACTTATGATGAGCCTTGAAATGTTCTTGGAGAGCTGGAGGAGTCTGTTTTGGCCTGAAAATATTGAAGCATGTCTCTGGTTTTGGGTTTGGTTATTTGTTTTGTTTGGGTTTTGGTTGGTTGGGTTTTTTTTTAAACCCAATAAAAGTCTATTTGCAGTAAACTGCTCCCCTGCTAAAATGAGCTTCTAAAAGAAAAAAATTAGCGACGGTGGGTATTTTAGAGCACAGTCCGTGGCCACGGGCTGTGTCCCTGCAAAGTCAGGAAGTCTTTGTCTTATTTATACTCCTCCTTTGTTGGTCCTGGCTGTCGCTTTTATAGGCAGTGGTGTATATTTAAAACCTTGCGGGGTGTGCGTGTGAAAGTAGCGTCGTTTTAAATCAAGTATCTGTATAATAGGCCATCAAATACCCCGATGACCGCTCATGAGATGTTGAGGTTTTTAATGGAGCTAAAAAAAGCAGACGCCCAAAGCAGCTCTGGTGGTGGCGTTTGTGGTATTTTTGCTCCTCGCCGCTTGCCCCCGTTAGATACGTTCACCATACGACACCAGCTCGCTCTGACCTCTGCGGTTCGGCGATCGCTGACGTTTTCGGAGCGTGTTTTTCATTCAGCACCGGATAGATACAACTTCTGGTAAAGGCAAAGCCGATTAAGTGCAGGCTTCTGCCTCCCCAATCTGTCACCAGGCTCTGCCCCGGTTGAAGCCGCTTCCATGGGCCCGCCGGGAGAAGTCGGGTCACTGAAGTGCTGGGAAGGGCTCGGGCTGGGGGGGGGGGTCTTTTTGAGTTGCAGTTTAAAAATGAAGCCAGTGAGCTTTTAGGTGTAGCTGTGGGATGCTTTGTTTGTGGGAAACTACTGCAGAGCCAAGACTGGGACGGAAGAATGACACCGATGAACAAGAAGCGTGTGGACGAGCCCCGTTTGGTGGCTGGCAGCAGCTTCTGGGGTTGCACAAATAGGAAGGGAGCGCGTGGGGTACTTCCCATTGAGTTGGTATTTCTTAAATGCTTTGCTAGTAGCAAATCTGCGCAGCTGACTTAGAAGTTTTAACTTTTTGACTGCAACAACATGGCTTTGTGTATCTGCACGTGAATCACCTGAGGGGCTCTTTCTCCCGGGGCGGTTTCTTGCGTTCCGCTGCCGTCAGAGGAGGTGCGCGCAGGCTGCGGTTCCTCATCGCTGCCTTGGTTCCTGGGGGGCTTCGCTGCTCACCTGGTGTGCAAAAAAAACCAACCGAAAAAAAAGGAAATTCAGAAGGTTATTTATTTACCTTTGTTTCTGAACGCAGACCAGAGCCAGGCTGCAGAGGCCAGCGCGGCTGTGCCCCAGCTGTCAATCACCAGCGGAAATTTAAGCTTTTTTGACAAGCAGGTGAAGGGCTCTGATGGTGTATGCCAAGTAAATTACCTATGGAGCTTTTTTTTTATGAATATTAAGCCTATAATAAGCCTTTTTCACCGGGGGCTGTTTTGTCTCAGGTTTGTACTGCTCAGTACCGAGCAGAGCCAGGGTTGTGAGGCGAGCTGGCTCAGGGAGCCCGTGGCCCCGCAGCGTGGCAGGGAGGGTGCCCGGCCCCGTCCTTCGCCTTCCCCGGCCCCGTCCTTCGCCTTCCCCGGCCCCTTCCTTCGCCTTCCCCAGCCCCGCTGCCACCGCTGCTGCGGGCAGACGCCGGAGCGTCACAACAGCAAAGGATGGAGCTTGTCACAGCAGCCGCGCTGGTCCCCAGCCAGCCATTTTCTGTGGAGATTTAACACACAGTAAACTGGAAGGGTTTTGGTTGTTGGCTTTTCTTTAAAAAAGTCCCTGGGTACTAAAGGCTAGAAGGAAAATTCAGCCAGCCTGAGCTGCTCGTGGATGTAAACAGCTTTCTGCTTTGTGTCGTGTCCTCCAAAGAGCGTGTGCTTCACTGTCACTTCTGGGTGACTTAGCTCTGCAGCGGCATTTTTCTTTTTTTTTTTTCTTTGCCTCCAGGAAGGCAGCTCAGGCTGCTCAGACTCCCGCTCCCCTCCAGCCTTGGGCTTCTGAACCAGCACTCAAAAGCGTGGCGGTTGCACCTCGATGATTTGAGCCCTGTAACAGTGGTAGTAGTTAGTTGGTTAGTTAGTTTTTTCCGAGGCGAGCTGTTGGTTACATTGACAGTGTTTGTAAAGAGGTTTCAAAGCTTCACGGAGCTTTTCCAAAGGAAACGCAGAATGAGTTCCACGTTGTTCTTGGGTTTATGTTGGGCTCAGCTTTTTTCCCTAGCCTGGAGTCGGTGCTGTGAGCTCGGTTTGACGTGTGGCTTGGCTTGTTTCAGTCGCTCTGTACTGGGCTTGTTCATCTCCTCCTTCATCTCCTCCATATGGACCGTAGCAGATACAAGTGAGACAAATCCGACCAGAAACACTGGATTTTTGGGTGTGAGCCAGCGGCTGTATAGCTGAAGAACACCTCCCAGGGCAGCCCTCCCTCATCAGGCTTTAAACTCTTGGAAAATACATTTGCACAGATGTTTCATTTCTTTCACTTCACAGCAGCAAAAGACTCTTTTAGGGCTCTGAAGGTTAATCTCCCAAGCGTCCTGACGATACCGAGCGGGTGGGGATGTAAACTGACAAAATACCCCAGCTAGGAACGTAATCCTTCAATTAGGATGGCAACTGCTGACCCCCCCCACCTTGCCTCGCTTAAAACCAGTTTCCAGAATGCATTATTTACTCGCTAATAATCGCAGCCTGTTTTCTGTCTTGGTTTTAATTGCTTCATTTCCTGTGGTTATGAGCGGCTGGGGAGGGCCTGGCCAGCATCTGCTCGTGGACCAAGGACAGGGAGCTCTAAACAGCAGCTCCAGTCGCATCCTCAGCACGTGGTTACCGTTCCCTTTTGGATCGGTCGGGCTGCTCTGAGAAGTTTGTCTTGCACATAAGTGAACGAGTCGTGGTACTTTAAAATGTAGCACCCACGAATATTTCGCGGCTCTTGAGGAGGATCTGCTTTTCGGTTCTCTCTTGCTTATTTTCTGTGAGGTTTGCTTAACGCAGAGACGTGAAACGCTCGATTGGTTGTGTTTGTACTTGAAGAAATGTTCCTAGTTCTCGTTTCCCGCTGCCCTCCTGCACGGATGTGGGTCTGCTGTTGGGTTTTTGTACTGAAAATGCACGTCCAGCTTCTTTCTTCCTCCTCCCTCTCCCAACCTGCTCGTGCCCTCGGCCCTGGCACCCCCCGCTGCATTTTCTTCGTGCTTTTGGGCAGCTCTGGATTTCCAGGCTGGTTCTTAATGGGCTGGGCAGCCAGACCTCATCTTATTTTTCTCTTGGGTGCACATTAAGGTAGATAACGACGGGTCTCGGTGTAACGACTGGTTTGGGTGCCTTTGTCAGCCTCGGAGCCACTAATGCCACCAAAGCTCCAAATAAACTTCATCCCTTTTTCTCCATCGAGCTTTGAATTTTCCGCTTTAGAAGAAAAGTGTTGGAGTTCCAAGTCCGCATCGGGCCGACGCTGCGTGCTCGGCCGTTGGCTTTGGCACCGATATTTCTAAAGCTAAGCCTCGTGGGATTTTTAGATGTTTTTAAGACCAACCATCCCCCGTCCCGCGCTGATGCCAGATGCAGTCTCGGTTGAAAGCAGCCGCGTTTGGCGGCGGTGCTGTAAATACCTCAGCCCGGCCGATGCGTCAGCAGCTGTATCCCCCTCGCCCGCGTTCAGCTTGCGTCGAGCGCAAACGTGGGCAATTACCGGGTGTCCTCTTCGTGGTGATGGTGTTTCTTGCCCAGCCGAACACACTGTTTATTGACTTCAGTTCTTGAGGACTTTGCAGGACCACGGAGCTCTGGCAGACCCCTGACCGTGGCTGTGTCTGGGTAAGAGCGTGGAGAGGAGCGATGCTCCGTTCCTCCCTGGTGCCCATAATACGCTACTTTTTTATGCAGAAACAAGCTCTGCAACCAGCCAGATGGAAAGGCAACGAGTCCTTGTGATCAACCTTGAAGCTTTATGCCCACGAATTCCCTCGTGTTTGGTGACAAAGCAGGATTTTGGTGTCACTGGGAATTAGTTACCGTACGTTGATCGGTTCGGGTCCTGAAGTTCTGACATCGAAGCTGCTTTGGAGTCTGTGAATTGAGCGAGTGGAGCTCGTGTATCGTAGATGTAGAGCACCCGCGTTACGCTGCGGGTCGACGTGTCCTTTGTCTGCTCCCTGTCTCTTCAGTGGGCAAAACTCTGTGGAACAAAATGTTGGGGAGATAGATGGTGGCTTTCAGTGTGTGCTGTCATCCAGGCGAGGTGGTCTGGGGGGTCTTTATGTCTGAACTGCCCTTTTTACTGAAAAAAAAAAAGTCCCCGCTGCATTTCTAGTGGAAAATCTCTTCGCTATGTGAGACGAGTAAACGGTGGTCCCCTTAAAAACACAGCCAGCAACCTAAGAATTGCTTATGGGGAGTAGTTTTGAGCATTTAGGGGGATGTAAAAGAAATGTGCTCTTTATTCTGTACGTTAATATTCCTAATTACTTCCAGTAAACTGTAAATGCTAAAATAACTCGTTTAGAAGCCTCTCAAGCGTATTTTTTCCAACACAAAAAAAGTGAAAAACAAAACTTCTGTTGCCTGTAGGAACGCCCCTCTAGCCCTTCCCAACAATAAACCCCAAACCGCTGCCAGATGTGGCATTTACAGGAAAGCATCGTCCCCCCTTCCCTGCCAAGCCAGCCTGCAGAACAGCTCCAGAGCCAAGAGCCTGCCCAGAGCTGGGTCTGTGGCAGCTCCGTGGAGTTTTTCCAGTTGTCTGTAAGCTGGGAAAGACAAGTTTGTGGCAGTGTGACTTTCTGTGGAACTGGAGACGCAGGGAGCGTAGCTGTTCTGGAAGCAGAGATTGGAGTTCTGCAGAACAACACTCTTCTCTCTGGAGAGGCTTTTACTTGCTGCCGTGGAATCAAATTGTGCCTGACACTGAGGCCTCCACGTTAATAGGGCAACTTTTTCCTCGGGTGGAAGGAAACTTATAAAGTAGAGGAAAACATTTGCTGAGTGTGTGTTTCCTGAGGAGCTGTCGCTGTTGGCCGTGCATTTACCGGTGACGTGCGTTCGCGTCGCGGAACGGGCAGAAGTTGCACAGCCTGCCCTTGACCACAGCAGCCGAATCGGCCCCACACGGGGACACCTCGTTACACCCTAAATATCCACCCTATCCACTGGCGCTGGGCAGGGTGGACTGTGTGGCACCAGACCCGAAGGAGAGGACCGAGATGAGTCTCTGTGCTCGTGTGGCTTTTGAAGCCTGGTCCGTGACAAGGCCAGACTTGCTCCGAGGCTAGATGAGTGGCTGCAGTAATGACACAACGCTCTGCTTTTTCTTTTCCCTCGGCCAATGCGTGCCTGCGGAGGGTTGCTTCACTTGGAGCTTGCATCAGCTGTTGTTCACGTCCCTCTTTGCATCTGTAATGAGCCCGGTACGGCCGTAGGTGGTTCTTGTGCAGGGACACTGGTAATTACACGCTGTCACCCGTCGCACGCTCGG
>JAAGNO010028702.1:0-19871 GCA_033439905.1 Ceryle rudis | reverse complement strand
GGGAGGATGGGGTGGAGGTGTGAAGTGCTCTGGAGGGCTCTCCTGAGAGACCTCTCCCTTAAAAAGAACCTGTGACTCAGCAGACACGTCACGTTCTGCCCCAGCGTGGTGCTGGGGCCGGCGGTGTTTGTCCTGCGTTGCCCTGGGAGCAGGACTCTAAACAAAGCTCTCCTGCAGCACGTGGGCAGAGAGATCAGCTGGTGGGCCACAGATCCTTGTCCTGACACTGCCGTACCTGCTGCAGCTCTGTCTCCTGCCAGCCGGATTTCCAGGAGCTCACACGGGGTTATACCCCCGCCCCAGTAAAAATGAGCAGAGTTCCATTCGCCACCCTCCTTCCCGCTGCCGGCTCCTCTGCGGGCAGCGCTTGGCCCGGCAACTCCGAACGGTGCCCGAGCGGCGCCCAGCAGCTCTGGCTGTGCTGGCCCCCTCAGAAGGGGCATCAGATCCCTGTGTCCCCGTGCGATGCCCTGTAGAGAAGGGGGGGACTCTCCAAGGGCTGCCTGCCGGTCGCTTCTTGTCCGCAGGCCAACCCCCAGCCCGGCGCTGGGTGCTCGCTCCCCGTGGCAGCGCTGGGCTCTGCTGCGTTCCCGAAGGTTTCCTCTCGGCCTGACGTGGGGCTGCTAAACAGCTTACGCTGGGCAGGGTGAAGGGGACCGGGCTGCGGAGTTCATCTTTTCCTTATCGGTTCACGGGCAGGTCAAGCAGTTGCCAGTTCTCTCCTGGCGTAAGCGGCTTTCACTCGGTTCTGCTGCCCGCTCGCCAGGCCCAGCGCGGCCGGGCGCTGGCGTTGGCTCTGCCGTCTGACCTTCAAACCCCACATCGATTTATTCCTCGGGACCTTGAGCTGTAGTTGGGACAAGGCGGTGACAGCGCGTGTCGGGGAGCGGTGGGTTGGCAGCAAAGCTGGCTCTCTCCTCTGGGCCGGCCCATTGGTGTAAAACGAGCGCAGAGCAGAATTTAACCGGGGTGGTGGGTCACTGCCGTGAGTTGGTGCTGGGAATTTTAGAAAGCTAAAGTTCTAAGCTAACTCACCTCACAGCCCACAGCATCCAGGGATGTCATTAGAGTCTTGACCCTAATCTCATTAGAGTGACAGTGGGAAAGTGAGGAGTCTGAGAAAACCCTGAGTGGATTAAGAGGCTGAAACCTGAAAAATGCTCTGATCTCGGTGTGTTTCAGCTAAATTGTCCAGGCAAAGTCCTGAGCGTGGGGAGTTACTGGGCAGTGAAGCATTTTAATCTGCTGCGATACCGGTTTAATTCCCGTTTGGAACCCTCAGTCTGCCTTCACCTGCCATCGCTGGTTGATGAGAAACTTTTTGGTGTGGACTATTTTCTTGCTGTCAACTCTGAAGAGTAAAAAGAGCAATGGAAGAGTAGAGCAGGCAGCTGTGAGCAAAACAGGAGTCCTGCCTGCGGATGTGAGAGTAAACATCCCAGCCATCTGCCTTTTGCTCTGTCAAGGCAGAGTCAGGAAAACCATTACTCAAGCAGCACCCTTCAATCTGCTGCTCTTGACTCTCCCCTGCCTTCTTTCACCGGACAAACCAAATCCGAGCAGAGTTACGGGTTACTTTCTAAGGGTTCCCAGGAGGATCACCCCTCTCTAGGGTTCCTCTGTTACTGGGAGAGGGTCTGGAGCTGACCTGCTAAGCTGCATCCACATTTCCTGTCAGCCCAGTGTGATTCATGGTTCTCCTGTCCAGTTTTGCGCTGTAGAGTATTAGCCAGCCTCTATCCTTTCCAGGGAACATCCAGATGACTTCAGCTTTATGTTACACTGTGCAGGCTGCCAAAAAGAGACCCAGCATTTAAGACCTGTGCTGTTGGAAGACGACGACTCCTTGACTGTTGCTTAGCCACGCGGGCAGCTTCTTCGGGGGGTTTTAATGCTCCCCAGCAGCTCCTTGGGAGACAAAAAAGCCTGTCCTCTGATCCATATTAGAATGCTGGGCTTGGGACGTCGTGCCTGCAAGACTTGAGCTGTGCTCCTGCTGCTCTCCCCAGTCTGTGCAAAGGGTTGTAGTTGGAGCCAGTTCTGGAATGACCGAAATGCACGACGGAGGAGTGAATTGCTGCTGGAAGAGTAGTATTTGCAGCCCAGTTCTGCTGAGTCATTGTTAATATTCTGCAGGAGCACTTGAGAAAACATCAAGAAATTCTCTTAAGCTTCTCAGAGCCAAAGTCTGCGGGTTGGACAGGGGAAGTTCGGGCGCAGCTCAGTGACGTTTTAACCTTGAGGGTGAGAGGGGCCAGTGTTCGGTCTTAACGCCCCCTTACTGGCTGGGTAGACTGGGGAGGTAGGAGCAGAAGTAGAAAAGAATTTGACCAAGACCTAATAGCCCTGATGGAGGGATGAGATGGTTATTCATAGCCTGGGATTTCCACGGAGAAAGCAATTTTAATGGAAATATGGAAAGCTTGCGTAGTTCTTGACCTAGCTGCTGTTCCCAGGGAGTTTGGTATTTTTTTTGCTCCTTCAGTGGGAATCTAGGGTGAAAGGAAGAATTTTCCCTAGCTTCTGTCATTTCCCCAGGCTTTCCTTGCATTGTTGTACATGGACACTGTGCTAAATAAACCCTCGGTGCTCGTATCCGCGCACAAACTAATGACAGAGAATTCAAGGGGAAGACTTCTCTGGAAGCAGCGAGGATGGAACTGCTGCTGAAATCCAGAGGTGGGTTCCCAAAAGGCAGCGGTGCGGTAAAGTTCACGGTAGCACTTTTCAGAGCCTTTAGCTGGGTGTATCTCAGCGCGTCACTGGGTATCTAACCTCGCGGTGAGGTGCACGAGGAACAGATGAGAAGTGTCTTGAACCAAACTCCTCGAATCTGGGAGTATCTTTGGGCAGTGCAGAAACACGGGAGAGCACGTGGCTGTTTATTCTGCTGTCTGCCGATTGAACTGAACGTTTGAGTGTTCAGATAACGTGGTGCCTGTGTTTAGACGAACAATCTGCATCCACCCTCTACCACTTACCTCCTCCTCTCTTCTGCCAACACCGGTGTTTCTGAAGTGCTTTTTATAGACCTGCGGGTCAAGAACGCTTGGTGATGCGATTGCTGTATCCTGTCGGATCAGCCCAGCCTTGCTTGTGTCCTCTCCTCAAACTTGGAACTCCGAGCCTTGCTGGGTGTACCC
This sequence comes from Ceryle rudis, assembly GCA_033439905.1. Taxonomy (NCBI): domain Eukaryota; kingdom Metazoa; phylum Chordata; class Aves; order Coraciiformes; family Cerylidae; genus Ceryle; species Ceryle rudis. Next base: position 16,728 of record JAAGNO010028702.1, on the reverse strand, counting down.
GGCCCTGGCTGTCGGAAGGAGAGCGACACGTATTCGCACCCCCCAAACCTGGAGTGGGGAGCAAAATCCCCGATGACCCCAAATCATTTATCTCGGGGACAAAGTGCGGTTGGTTTATCTGTGCTGCGCGCGATGTTTGTTCAGGCTTCTCGGCACCTCTTCCCCACCTTTATCGGTGGCTCTGCTCTTTATCCAAATGTATTCTCTGTACGTGTCTGGGGAGATGAGCACATTGTACAACTTCCTTGTTTTTATGTGAGAGTTTCAGTAACTCATCGCTGCAGGGTGTTTGTTCAGTTTCTAAGTCATGGAAAAAGAACACGGTGCCAGCAGCATCCTCTCATTTCTCATTTCCAAGCCTCTCCCAGCACAGGCAGGTCTGCTGAAGCTCTCAGACAGCTTGTGTACCCCCGTAGTCTCGTGGGGAGAGGACTCGAGCGTTGCAGGTATCCAAACGCTTGCTAATCCGTGTCTCTTGAGAAAATCTGGAGCCTTTTGGAGCAGTGGAGTTTTGTTTGTTCTCAGAATTTCTCCTAGACAGTTGTGTTTTATCTGATGGGAGCACAATTAGTGTATAGCATTGGAATGGCATTCCTTGCCTCATGTCTGTACCGCTCGCATCTGGTGACATTTGCCTCCTGGTTCTGGTGGTCTTTGAGTTGAAAACGTGAAAGCGTGTGCGCGAGTCTTCTGGTAGCCAAGCACTTGTATTATCTCAGCAAAAACATTTCATCCCGTGCTTTTATCGTGGCTATCAAAGAGAAGGAGACCTCACCGTCTTTCTCCTGTCCTCTTGACCTCCTCTTTTTTTGTGGCATAGGATTGTTCAAATAACCAGAAACCTAAACTGGATGTATAAACCACACTGTCGATGTGGTGGTGCAGAGCTGGGAGTTTTAGCGGGCTCGCTGCTCCCCGCGTTCCCAGGTAGGGGCGTTTGCATCGAGGTAAAAGCAGGGCTGTCTTAGCCCAGTGTAGCATTGCAAAGCATGACTGCCTAAGTCCTTTATCCCAGTAAACAGGCCGGCAGCACCGGGGTGTTGGCCCGAACGCTTGGGCGTGCCCTGGCAGAGGAATGCCATACCAGCGAGGAGCGCCCGCATCGCCCTCGGCCTGCGCGCGTCTCGCCGGCGCTGTGCTGACCCGGCCGGCCGCGCAGGTCGCTGCAGAGCACAACACCCCTCCGCGTTAACAACGCTGCGGATTTAACGCCGCTGTGTGAAGAAAAAAGAGGAGAGGAAATAATACTCCACGTGCCGAGGTCAGGCCGTCGCCCGGCAGTCGGCTGTGGCCTGTTGATTCGGAGAGCTGGGGTTTCGGCGGAGCAGCGGCGCTGGGTCCAGCGATGCTCCCGAGTCCACCGGGAGCTGACGCAGCCCAGCCTGACCATCCTGCCGTGTCCTGAGCCAACGGAGCGATTGCCCCTTAGGCTGCACAACACCCAAAAGCAGCTGTTTAGAGCAAGGCTAATTCGGTTTGCTGTCTGTAAACACTACAAGGTGTGGGATGGATTTTCCGCAGCGGCTCGGTATCTGGTTTGCTTTCGTTTGTTAACTGCCAGCTCTGCGCTTCTTTTCATGGTGCAGCTTTCAACTGAATTACAAAGAAGTTTTGCTGTCTCCAGTCCTTTTTATTTCCCCCCCTTTGTTTCCCATGTTCTCTTTGTTTGAAATGTAAATAACCACTAAAGTATCTTTTATTTCCATTACAGAATTTTCTCTTTCTTGGATGTGGTCACTCTGTGTCGTTGCGCTCAAGTTTCCAGGGTAAGAACCTTCCTCCACGCTGGGCTGTTCTAACAGTTGGCTGGATTCGGGTGACAATCCTCTCGCTCCACCCTTCCCTAGCACATCAGACCCGGGAGGGTTTGTACCGGGGCAGCTCTTTGTGCAACTCAACTGTTGTTATTTAGTGTCCCGAGTTAACGCCGCGATACCAGAAACTTCCGATGGCACCGGGGAAGAGGGACTCAAACCTTGAAAACGTTTTGCCAGCGTCCCAGGCCCTGTGTGGGTTCCAAAGGGGAGGTGGCTGAGCCCAGGAGCTCTCCAGTCCTTCTGGGTTTGTACAGGAGGCCTGCACCGGTGCAAATACCAAACTGGGATGGATGAGGCTAAAGCGGCATCTTCTGGGTTCTGGTGGAGAGAGAGAAATTGTGATTCACAAAGGTGCTGCTCAGTCAGAGACAACTGACTTTCCCCCGGGGTCTAGTTGGAGTGTGATCCTTGAGGCCCCTTCCACCCTGGAATTCTATGAAGTAAGCACAGAACTAAAACCTGAGTGTTTTATTTGGAGCTGGTTTTCCCCTTAGGGGGCTCATAGTTTTGTGGGCTTCAGCTAACGAAATCCAGCTTGGATTATTCACTTGGGAGACTGCCTCCACTTGCAGATCCAGTTATCCAGAGCTACCCGATCTGTTCAGATACTTTATCCTGCTGGTGCCTGGTGAGACAGGCAGAGGCAGTGTCCCTACAGCAAGAGGGGGAAGGTGGTTACAGGGGAAGGTGTTTGTAGCGGTGTGTTCCCTGTCCTGGCAGAGCCAGCGCCGGGTGACACCTGGACAAAACCGATCGACTTCGGTTTCAAGCTTGCACCGTAACTCGTTTCATTATTCAGAGTACATACGAATAAAAAAAGGCTACGCTTAAACATTTCCCATTGCATTAAAAAATACCCTGCGTGATGTCAACCGTTGCAACCATCGTCCCCCCTTCTCTCAGTATCCAGTGAAAGATCTCCCAGCTGAAATTCCCTTCTCCAGCGGAACGATACTGACCAAAACGGGCTCTCCAAGCTGGTGGCCAGTGTCAGGGTGTACTCCCATTTTTGTCACTCGCTCCTGTTTGCACAGAGAACCTTTTAGTCATTACCTGACGCCGCGCACGGTGCAAAGGGCTAAAGCTTGTGCGCAGAGCTGCCGAGAGCCTGGGCACAACGTTCCCTACACGACACGTTTGGAACTTACATCCACTGGTGCGTTTCTTTTCCACTGGAGCCATTGGGGTTTTTTTCTCTCGTGGTGTTAACTGGACCTCAAAACAAATAACCTGCGATGAGATTTAAAGTGCAGAAAATCCCTTAATGCCGGCGGTTCTGTCGGCTGTTCCAAGTCTGTACGTGGCTCGCTCAAGAAGTGGTGCGTTGATGGAGATGTAGCTAAGTGCCTGTACTAGATGGAGTACAAAGACATTCCTTTATACGTATGCACGCACTTCCCTAGTTAGTTCCCCCTGATGGTTACTATGAGATCGAGTTGTTTACTTTGTCATTTGTAATTAAACCCCCAAGTGCAGTGCTGTGTGGGCAACATTCTGATTCATTAAGGGCAGAATTATTAACTATCAGTTCCCGCTTCTCATTTGTAGCATGAGCCACGTGAGATTTTTGTCGTTGCTCATTTGTTTAACAAAGAGAAGCGACGAAAGCCAAGCCCTTAGACGAGGGGTGGTAAACGCTGTCGCCCCGGCAGCGGCGCGTAGCTCTCGGCTACGAGCTGGGCCCTGTATCTGCATAGCTCACACAGCCTTGAACTTCTCCATCTGTGGGACACAGCACCAGGCCGTGGAGCTGCCCCGGACACCTTTTTCGGCTGGGGGCGAGGGAGGTGCTGTGTGAGCTGACGGCCTCCCCCACCGCTTCCAGATGTCACCGCGCAGTCCTGCGTCCCAGCACTGCTGCGCCCTGCGAGCAGCTTCGCTTCTTTTGTCAGTGTAGTCGCCTGGCGTAGGGGCTGCTCTGGGACTCACCCATGTCCTGGTGTCCTCATCTTCGTGGTGGCCCCGCCAACGTCCTCTAAAGGCGCTGGTTTAGCTGCAGAGGGGATTAGCTTCCAGCCAGGCTGCTGAAGATGCCCGCGCTCCAGCACCGCCTCCGTCCCGGGCTCGGCACCCCCAGCCCCCTCTGGGAGCAGACGTTGCTGGCCGGGCACCATGGGCTTTACCTCTCTGGGGCCTGGTGACCGGTGTGACATGTAGGTGAGGGGACCTGGTCCTGCTGAGCAGTCCTGGTAACTGCACCGTTTTCCTCGTGGGCTGTGATCGCTTGTTGCTTTGCCATCTGAGACAGACTGGTGTTTCTAAAAGGAGCAAACTGGAACTAGGTCCCTGCTGGCGGGTTTGGGGTTTTTCTTTTTTCATATTAACAACCCATTTACATTTTTTCCCCCAATAAAGGCATGGAATGTTCTGGCCCTGGATGGCAGTAACTGGCAGCGAATTGACCTGTTTGATTTCCAGAGGGATATTGAGGTATAATTAAGTGACATACAAACCCATTTTTCTTGTTAAAATGTAATTACAGCCTAGAATGGATTAATACTCCCAGTGTAACCCTTTTTACCTTCCCTGGAGATAGAAATCATTAATTTCACTTCTTCTTAGCTTCAGGGAGTCTTTAAAGTCTTGGCAACCCATTCAGCTTTTGAAAATGGACAGAATTATATATCTGTATCAAGACTTAAAAGGCAGCAATAGAGGAAAAGTGCTTTTGTGCACGTCCCGAAAACAGAAATGGCTAAAATCGTGTTTGTTCTTGTGGAAAATGGGTTAGCAGGGTTTGCTCTTCGCTCACAGAGGTGTCGATGTGTTGCTGACTGAAACCGTGAAGACTTCATTTTCTTTTGAAGCATGGCCTGCAGTGTGTCCATCCTCTCCTGTCCGTCTGTAATATCCAAAATTGCAACGGAAGTCAAGGTGATGGAGGGGGACGAGGTCAGGATTGCTCCTGAAAGGTGCAGCTTTGGAAACTCTTCGTTGTAGCTGCTCTCTATCCGTTAGCTGTGGACTGCTCGGCACTGACGGGGGCAGATGCTGTTGTCGTGCAGTTCTTAAAATGAAAATTGTGTTAATTAGGAAAGGGATGAAGGGGAAAAAAAAAAAACCCTCAAGTTTCTTCCCAGAATGTTAAATCCTCTTTAAAACGTGATGGAGACAGGGAGTGCCTTATTTTAGCCGTAAAGCAGGTGAGGGAAGATTCACACTTTGGGGGAACTGGGGGGAAATAAAGAGCTCATTTGTGGAGGAAAGGGTTAAAATCATCTCTGGCTCTATCTGAGCAGCTGAGACAGGGATAGAGAACAGGCCTGGGAAACCAGGACTGCTGCAGGCCAGCAGGGGTTGGAAACTCTAGAAGGAAGTCAAGGGTGTGATTTTCCTTTTTGTTCTCGATAATAAATAAATTCGTGATCTCTCAGCACGTCTTGAAAGTTCTGGACTTGTAATGATTGACTTTCGTAGAGGTAGAGCAGAGTCCTCCGTGGTGCCTGGTCTCTGGAGGTGACGGGACCGAGCTGCCGTCCTTGGTCTGGGTAGGAGGAGAGGGGCAGGAGCTCTGTGAATACAAACAAGGCTTTTTCTCACTCTCGAGTGGCTTTTGCATGGTTTTGACGTCTCTTTGGTCTCCGGCACCGCTCTGTACATCAAACGCGTGTTCTTGCATAAGCACAGCCTTCCCCTTTGCAAACCAAATGCTTGAATAGGTTGTACCTAACCCCAGAGTACCTGCTCGACTTTCTAATGTCCTGAACGTTGTTGACTTGGAGGGAATGGAAATCCCTCGGTCGATGGAAATCCCGTATACAGGTGCGCCGGGGGCTTGCTGCAAGAACTGCAAGGACTCTCGGACCCTTTTGGACTTCCCAGCCCTTCCACGGGGCTGTGCAGGTCGAGCTTCAGCCAGGGCAGCACTTCACCCTGCGGCTGTGGAGCCGCTCCCCAGCGCGGAGATCAAGGGCCAGATGTCACCAGAAGCTCCTGCAGAGCTCTAGATAAGCTGGTGTCCCTTTTTTTTTTATGTTGTACCAAGCCTGGTGCTTGATTTTGGGGTTTTTTTTGCAGAAGACTCTAGAACATCTTCATCATTGTAGGTCTTGCCTGCCCACTGGTACTTGGAGAGCCGAGGGATTTTCCCGTTCTGCGATGAACAGCCCCCTAGACTAAAGAAAAGGGGCAGGGATTTTTGAATTTCTGGACACAGATAGCAATAGTCTCTCAATGCTTTTGCACTTAATTCGCAGTGAGAAATAGCTGAGTGAACCCTTCCTCGTAGCGGGGCCTTTGGAGGCCTCTGCCGATCGCAAATCGGAAATTGAAAATGCATTTTTCCAGGTCTCTTGAACGCAGGCATTTGCATCCCTTCTCCTGTCAAAATAAAACTCTTGGGCTGGCTCTGCCCCATCTCTGTTTTGAATAGAAGTTTAGGGGTATCCCTTTATCCCTCCACTCACCTGGAAATCTTACTGCCCATCTTGCAGCAGGGGCACTGCTGCTCTCAGCCTTCTGGGGTAGTTGGTACCTATGGTCGGGACCTTTGAACTGGAGGAAATTCCTCAGTCATCAGCCCGAGTGGCTTTAGGTCATTGTTCCTTGTCTCTCCATCTTCAGAAGCTGAATAATTCCCCTCCCCTCCCTGCCTTAGATCATGATCGTGGCATTTCTGTTTTCTTAGCGCTGTGTTGCCTAGAATAACAAACTCGTTAAGCTGCAAAATATCGAACGCAACTTCGTGAGCGGCTGGGTGACTTGCGGGTTCTGATGCCGTTCTTTCTGTCTCCGCCAGGGCCGAGTAGTTGAGAATATCTCGAAGCGATGCGGAGGTTTCCTGCGGAAGCTGAGCCTGCGAGGCTGCCAGGGAGTGGGGGACAATGCGTTGAGGTAGCGACACGGCTCCTTTCCGCCTAAAGAACGCTTCAGCTTCTGCATCCACAGAGGAGTGGGATAATTTATGAACGCTTTGGGACTGAGATCTTTAGCTTGGGTGTCGTAACTTAAAACATCGAGAGCGGTAACACAGAAGGCTGTTTGATTTATCCATTTTAAACTCCACCCAGTAGCCATTTCTCTCGATTCTCACCAGAATCGCGCCAGCCGCTGCTACCGGCGAAGGCGTCGCTGGCGCCGAGTTACAGGCTCTTGCCTTCAGCCTGGGAAATCCCAAGGCAAGATACAGGGCAACAGAGATAATCTCTTTTGTTTATCTCTTTTGTTTGAGACCGTTCGGATCCGATGTGTTACGGTTAAAACAAACGCTGTAAAACATCTGGCGGTCCATTGCCTGGAATAACACCCTGTTTCCCTTCCCTTCAATGAAGGACGTTTGCCCAGAACTGCCGAAACATTGAAGTGTTGAGCCTAAATGGCTGTACCAAGATCACAGATGCGTGAGTAGAATTCTTCTCTCCGTGTGCCCCGTGTTAAAGGCTCACCCCTGCTTCACGGGGAAGGCTGGGCTTGCGCTTGGGGAGGTAGCGTAACACGCGCCACGTAAAATGGACGGGACTTGGAATAAACCCCTTGCCTGAGCGTGTCTCCTACGCTGTCTTTCAGCACGTGCACCAGCCTCAGCAAGTTCTGCTCGAAACTCAGGCACCTCGACTTGGCCTCCTGCACGTCCATCACCAACCTGTCTCTGAAGGCTCTGAGGTAGGAGCCAGCGCCGCTGCCTTCTGCCGGTTGATAGCGGGTGCCGTCACACCCCCCCCCCCACCCTGCGTTGCCCCGCGGCTCTGGGAGCAGACTGGCCACCGGCTGAGGTGTAACTGGGGGTAGAATTCAAGCATTCCCCAGCGTCCACACATTGTGCCCCCTGGTTTGATGGGATGGAGGAGGAGGGCTCGGTAACAGCCCCCCTCGACCTTGCTGGTACCCACCCTGATGGTTGTTAGCAGGGGAAGAAGAATTCTATTCTAATAACATCTTGGAGGAGGGATTTAGGGGAGACAAAAGTCTTACTCTGCCTCTTTAACGTGCTTTATTTGCTAAGATCAACTTCTTCACCCTGAGCGTACCATTGTGTACTTAGCCATTGTTTGCAGAGCTAGGAGGTGAGCACCAGCACGTGACTGTTTGTCTTCTAAAACTGCTCAGGAGATGTAGAACTGCTTAAATCTGCCAAGTGGAATTGCCAGATAATCTAGAAAAGGGACAAACACGGTGGGAGGATACTGGGATAGAGGAAAGGAGGCAAAAAACCCCACTAAAGGTAAAAATTAAGGCCCAGCGATGAAAAAATAATGTGATATAGTAGTGGAATAGAAGAAAATACAGGGAAGCTGTGTCACAGGGAAGAAAATACTGGAGGGTGAATCTAGACACCGGAAGAAAACACGGATTTGAAAGAACAAATGAAGGAGTAACTTATTTTTGTAGCTGCATTAAAATACTTTGAGCCTGGTTTTTGCTTCTCTTGAGGGTCTTCATCTCTCATTTCACACGGTGAAATCTGTGCTGCAGGTATCTTAAAATACACGACAGCACGGAGATCTAATTCCTAATTACAAATTACACCAGAGCGTTACTCCTGCTGGCAGCAAATGCCAAGTTACACCTGAAAAGAGAAGCAGCATGGCAGAAATAGACCCTATTTTTGGTGCTCGTTGAGGGTGATTTGGCTGAATTCAGATCCAGAAAGCCCATCGTGTCCGTCCTTGTCCAGCAGCTGAGAGGTGCCCACAATGGGATAAAGGGGTGGTGGTTTACCCTGCTGATACCACACCCTGCCTTAGCGCTCCTGAGGCTGGCTGTGGAGAGCTCTTCTCGTCCAGGGATGACAAGACACTCCCTGGGGGTGCTGCGGCGGTAGAGACCCCCCTGCCCTGGCCGCACCCGGCCACGTGCGCGTCTGTGCTCGCGTGGCTTCCAGAAATGGGGATTTCCTAGAAAGCAAAACTTCTTTCCAAAACAAAATTTCCATACGCTTTTCCTTTCACCTCCCAGCGAGGGATGCCCGCTGCTGGAACAGCTGAATATCTCCTGGTGTGAGCAAGTGACCAAGGATGGCATCCAGGCGCTGGTGAGAGGCTGCGGTGGACTCAAAGCCCTGTTCCTCAAGGGCTGCACGCAGGTACCGCTCTGCCCAGACCGAACCCTCACAGCCGGCTTATTTCTGCTGTAACTGAAAGGCCAGGGATAAAGTATTGTGGATTGTTCTATTTCCAGAGATGGAACGTTACTGAAATTACTCAGTCTGTCTGGTGGAGATTAACTGCCGGTATTGAAATTCTTAATAGCTTTGAGCTCAGCATGACTAGCGGGGCAGCGAGCAAACGGCATCTCTAGCTGTAGAATCATTCTTCTTTTCCTTCCCCATCGGAAACACGTTGAGCAAACTGTTTTTGCAAGAGGAGATAACTTTGTTATCCGTGGCTAGACCCGCCCGTTTCGGAAGGCTCGGCAGATTTCGGAAGGCGTGACGGCGCTTTCCTCTGCGCTGCCGACAGAATTGCCTCTGCGGGTCCTTTGGATCTTCACGCTGGTCAAAAGAGAATCGCCGTGTGGGAGACTCCTTGAGAAGACTCTGCGGCCCGTAGGAGCGCAGCGCTGTTCCCTCGAGGGTATCGCAGAGCTCTCGAGATAGAAGGGGGTATTTTGAAGAGGCTGCAGAGATGGTGACGCTTGTGCTTCGGAAGAGAGAGGCGGTGCAGTCGTACTGCTGAAAGAGCGCTGGGGTTTTTTTTTTCCCCCTTGTTAATTTTTTTGTTATTTAGAATCCCTCCTTACTGCTTTACCTGGCAAATCCTTGTTAAGTTTAATACCTTAAGTACTTCCCTCTATTAGCACTTTACTAAGGACTTACATCAGTTGTGAACTGGAAAACATCAGCCTTGAGCATTACTCTCTTAATGAGCCACTTGCAAAGCTGTTTCACCGACAACGTGGGGACTGATTCCTAGTTTTTTTCCCGAGCGGGCCGGGGTGTTTTAAATGCAGACAAGCCAGGAAGGAGCAAATGTGCATCTCAGAGCTTTGTCCTTGGCAAAGAGTAAAACTGACCCCTCAGGAGCTGAAATCTGTGACCTGGAGACTCCCGAGAGTTGAAAAGCCTCAAGGTAGATCTGGAGAATGATCTCTTGATCTGCGACGTTCACGTCGACAGCGCTCGTTTGTTTGGGATTTGCTTTTATTCTTGGGGGTAGGGATTCCTGAAGTATGAGTCAGTAAGCGCTGTTGTGATCTGCTGTCTATAGACAAACAGCTCTATATGTTTTTATCTTGCAAAAAGCATCTTTCTCCTGTGCAGGGACACAAAGTCCTGAGAGGTTATTCCGATAGCACAGCGCTAACACCCTGGTGATGTGCCCGTGGCAGTCGTGCCCCCGTGTGCCAGGAAAGCCCAGCTGGAAGGGCTGCAGCCAGTAGTTTTTCCAAATTGATACTACTGTCGGGTGTTCGATACGTGAGGTGGATGTGCACGCGGCGGTGAGAATGACTCGATCGAAGCTAGAACAATCGCAGCCTATTTTGAGAATTCGGGTCATAGAAACAGCTTGAGTTTCTCGTAATAGATGGAGTTGTGAGCATTATTGATGGCAATACATCCTCGTTATCAATTACGTGCCATCTGTTCTTAGAGATTTAAGAACAGCAGGCTCTTTATCATCAGAAAGCAACCTGGACGTGTTCGCGCTCCTCACGCCGAAATAAGATTCTCTTCTCTTGGGTTCCAGTATTGCAACATAAAAAAGATCATGCTACTTACAGGCCCTCGCTGGTGAAGCATCTCCTGAATTCCTGTAAATAGGTTGTGATTTCCCTGCTCGCCGTGTTAGTTACGCGGGTTTGATCAGATCAGCTTTTCTTTAAATCAGTAACTTAGTGTCGCGGGTCTTTGAGCTCCGTTCCTGGGTGCTAAAAAAAGACACGCGCTTATTGTTGTGTATTTTGTGGTTTTGGTGCCTTGCCCTCCTCCCCGTAGCTATCCAAACCACAGATGCTTTTATGGTTCTCGAAGCTTGATTTTGAGAATCTTTTCAACTATCAACAGGTTGCTTCAGTCTCTAAATTTTTCCTTCCAGCTTGAGGACGAAGCTCTGAAGTACATTGGTGCACATTGCCCCGAACTGGTGACATTAAACCTTCAAACGTGCTTAGTAAGTAAAGCTTCCTGTGATTCCCCAGCTCAGCCATCATCGTGTGTTTAGAGGCCAGCTCTGCTCAGAGCCGTGCAGAATGGGCCCCGTCCCCAAAACGCCTCATCTGTGCAGAGAGGGCACTTGTAAATTTACGAGACTTGTGAAGAGAGCTGATGAAAACCAGCTTTTCAGTGGCCTTCAGTAATGTTGAATAAGCCCCCGAACTGGTGTCGTAGCAATCGCTGTGTCAGAATTGTTTGTCTCTTTGCTCTGCCCGTGGGGCTTCTAAACTCATTTCCAGGGCTAGTCAGAAAAATTCTTTCCGTCGGGCTGGAGTGTTTGTGATCCAGCCAGGCAGCTCCTCCGCTCTCTAAAACCAACCCAAGTGCCGTTTCCCTGCGCAGAAGGGCTCTAAACCAGTTACTCTGCAGTGCCAAAAATGTATATTTACGCCAGAAAAGAAATTGGAACGGGCTCTGTGCATGTACCGCGGCGCGGTTGGTCTGACGCGGGGCGTGACTGGACGGTCTCTTCCTTTTCCACAGAAGTGGGCAAGGCCCTGGGGGGAGCTGCGGGTTCAGCTTTTGCTCCCAAACCGCTGAAATGCATTTTTAAAAGGCTCTTTGTGCAAACAGCCCGCTGGTTGTGGGTAACCCTGGCTGTCGGGTGCTTTCTTGTCTTGAGTTTCAGCCGAGGTCTTCAGTAGCGAGGGTTGCAAAGGGAGGCTCCCGTGCCTTCCCCCGTCGCTCACGTGGCCCAGCCCAGAAACATTTCCCTGCATGTGGAATCATTTTCTGAGTGTTTACAAGTCACTTCAACGTGGCTTATCCTGTTTCGGCCGCTCCTGTGAAATACTTGAATGCGGTTTTGGGTTGAAAGAGGCACAACTTGGCCTGAGTTAAGTGCCTGGTTGGAAGTCTGAGAAGGGAAATATGCAGCGCCTTGCACCTTCACCTCCGTTGTTATGGCTCGTGATGTTGTTATTGTTTTTCTTGTAGCAAATAACAGATGATGGTCTCATTACAATATGCAGAGGATGCCACAAGTTACAATCCTTGTGTGCCTCAGGCTGCTCTAACATTACAGATGCCATCCTGAACGCCCTGGGACAGAACTGCCCGCGGCTTAGGTAAGTGGTCACCGCCGAGTTCCCCGCGCTCCAGCGCGTAGAGCACGTCGATCTCGGTGACGCGGTCACGTCACGTTTGAGCCCCTCTAGACTCTGAAGGCTTTCCTGAAAGGACACTTCTTCTCGCTGAGCTTTTTCCAGGCGTTTGCTGGGGGATGATCATAGCTGTCCCCACGCTTGTGGTTTCTGACCCGGGGTGAGCGAAGCAGCGGTAGCAGAGCTCCGCGCCGCGGTGGCGAGCGCTGCTCAGAGACTGGCTCAGCACCGGGCTCCTCTTACACCATTGTCCTTTGATGGAAACCGGTGGAGGTTAGGTTCCCTTTGTGTTGGCAGCTGAAAACACGGTGGGAATGACATTGTTCCCTCTCGGCATGTGATATGAGCGGGGTTTTTGCGATGAGTCTGGAGCAGAAGGGCTTTGTGCAGACTGCCTGACAGAGTGGGCTTCCAGCGACATCTCTGCAGGTGCTTGCTAAATTATTCTCTTTTTTTTTTTTTTTTTTTTAATTATTTTTTTAAGACTTTTATTTTTTTATCAGGTTTCCTCGGGAAGACTTCACTATAATGCAGCAAATGGCCAGGTGCAGAAAGAAGAGCCAGTTTTATTCTCTTGACACCCGTAACAGCTGAGTGGCCTGTATTAAATGGCATCAAATAGATGTTTTCCAGGGGAAAACAAACCATAGCTGTTTTCTGTGATGGCTCATTTAAAGAATTAGGGGTGCAAAGTGCAGCATACAAGCGTATGGAAACCGGTTGGGAAAGAGGAAGGTAAAATGTAGTTACGGTTCCAAAGAGTTTCTGTGTTTCTGTTCAGCTTCAGCTGCAGCTTTACAGCCCTAAGCTCCATACGGTGAAGAGCGTGAGGCACTTTGGCCAAGTTGGCTTCCTTTTCTCTAAAGGCAGATAAATGTTAAGGCTGAGGAGGAAACCTCTGTAGAGCTGCAGTAACCAGCTGCCAGAAGCTTATCTCTTGTCACAGAAGCAACTTCACCTCTTAGAAGACTTCAAACTCTTCAGTCGTAGCATTAAATGTTTATTCTCTAACGCTCACCTGCCCGGTTGTTGTGTATTTAGACCCTTTCTCACGATGAGATCTGTATGGGGGGTGGAAACCAGAGGACATCACCCAGGGAGGCTGTGGAGTGTCCAGAGAGGAAGGGTTTGGGTTTTTTTAAGAGCACCTCAGTCCAGCATTGGTGGGATTTGGCCTCCCCGCCTCGCAGCGGGGACAGGCTGACCCTCGGAGTTCCCTTTTCACCTGGCTGCTTCTTTTCCTTTCCCCGTGACCTACGCTCAGGTATCGAAGGGTGGATGCTCTGTGCAAATTCTCCTCTCAGGCAGCACGGCCAAAACCAGGTCAAACTTTTCTGGGTTGCTGGAAGCTTTTCACAGAACACTCTCTGAAAAGCAAAATGACTCCACCATGGTTATGATAAATTCTTTCTGTGCAGAATATTAGAAGTTGCAAGGTGTTCTCAGCTAACAGACGTGGGCTTTACCACTCTAGCACGGGTAAGTGCTCACTCCCGCTCCTTCATCCCCTCTCTTTGCTTTCTCTTCGTGAGAGATTTGAACAAACAGCCTCTTGAACGTAGATTTTTTTTTTCTTTTTTTGTTTTTTTTGTAATGCTTTTGATCTCGACGTTCGAGTGGGAGCCGAGTCACAAAGCTGAGGCTGTGTGTAACCTCTGGCATTGCCCTGACCCGCACGTCGAGGAGGACGTGCACCCAGCTGCATGAACTGTTAAATACTTGGGAGTTGTAAAGTTTACTGGTTGTTTTTCTAGATTAATCTGCGTTGTGGGCAAGTGACCCTACATTTAACTACCCTTACTAATGAAAAAATACAACCCTCTGTGCCTTTAGCTGAAATTCTAAATTTCCTTTACTATCCTTGGTGCTGTCCCTTAAAAAAGCAGCAAATGTTCCTTCCAGTCACAATGTTTCGTGGAGAAAACCCTTCACGTTTAAGGAGAACCGCCTCTTGTGGTCGTGTTTCTATTTGCTGTCTCAATTTTTGCACTCAGCTTGGGTGTTTGGTTTGTTTGTCCCTAGAACTGCCACGAGCTTGAAAAAATGGACCTGGAGGAGTGTGTCCAGGTAGGAGGTGCCACCTCTGGCTGTTTCTCTTTTAGCACGGGCACAGCAGGGTGGAAAGATGGAGAAATAGTAGTAGATTGTCACTGAATAAGAGCTCGATTTAAAATCCTAAGCAAAGGAGGTCGGATGGCTTTGGATATGAAAATATTGCTTTTTGTAGCTGGATCCTTTGTTCGTATTCCGTAGTAACGACGGCTGCTGGAAATAAATCTTTAATAGTGGTAGATGTGTCCTGGAGGTCAGGTAATAGATGTGTGAATTGTGACCCGTGACCGTTTCAAGGTAGAATTTTGAGGGGAAATAGCTGAATTAGCTCAAGATCCCATGGAAAATCACTAACCCTAAGGATGGATTCGAGATCGATTCAGATACGGACGGGTTTTCTTTCCTGCCATGAGAACAGCGACCTTGGGATTCTGTCCTTCCTGGTGTTTACAGGGCAGAGATTCAGGCTGTCACAAGAGGAAATGACAATAGTCCAGACAGGAAGCGATTTAAAGTTAACCCAAAAAAGGAAGAGGAAAAATCAGGCTGTGTCCTTGGACTGACTGCACCGAACAAAAACACCCCAGCAAGCTCCCTTCTCAGTGTGCTTAGATTAGAAAGCCAAGTGTCGAGTCCGTCTTCCTGAAGAATAGAGAGGAACAACCCGCCATGGACAGTCCACCAAGGGGTTGGAACACCTCTTGGGTTTGAGACAGACGTTTAGGAGACATTGTGGTGGTGCTGGTAAAGAGCTCTGCTCGCTTGCTTCTCTTATTTCTGAGCTCATTTCACGAGAGCTCCTTACGGAAATCTAAAAAAAGCAGCAATTCCTCTGCCCTGACAAGTCCTCCAAGTTCGTTTCTGTAAGAGAGTGGAAGATTCTGCATATCTGAAATGTGGTCACGCGGGAGATGAGCTCCTGGGGGGCTGTGGGGAAACACTGTCATGGACTAGGGAAAAGTTTGCAGTTTTTCTTTCGCTGGGGGTGGGGGGAAGTCCTTGTGCAAAGCACGCGGCATTGAAGGGGCTTCTTCTCTTCTCCAGATCACAGACAGTACGCTAATCCAGCTTTCCATACACTGTCCGCGGCTTCAGGTTCTGGTGAGTGTTTTAAGCGAGACTTTCAGCTTTTTCCTCCTCCAAACAAAGGGGTTTTAAGCACCACCCGTGGGGATTTGTCTCTTTGACTTCATAGACGTGTTGCGAGAGCTTGGAAGAATTCAGCCAGAAACTTGACCCCGCAGAACCTATTGTCCCTCCCCTACCGCTGGCATTAACCGTCCCCCAGGCACCCAGGGTGTCCGAGGAGGGATTGTAGGACACTGGGTTCTCCTGGTACCAGCCTCTGGCTGTCCTCAGCACGCCCGCTCTCCTCTGCGTCCCCGCGTGCCATCGGGAGAACGCCCGTCCCCGCCTGGGGGGTTGGGGGGTGCAGTCAGTGGGTTCTCCTGCGCCCCTCAGCGAAGTGACAGCCTGATGCTGTCTCCTGCCTCCAGCTCCGCTTCCTCCTCAACACCTTCTAAAATGCAGCCCCCCCAAAGGCGCCATGGAGGTGACGCTGCGTTTCTGCTGGTTCTTGCACCCCCTGACGGGGTCCTTCCCGTGATGCCTGAGGCCGCAGATTTCACAGAGGTGGTTTCTTCACTGGCAGACTTAGTTATTCCATTCCTGGCCCATCTCCTGGCCCTGGGGGTCTCCTCTTTCGGCAGCTGCCTTTCCCATTGAGCTTCAGCTGTGAGTTTTCCTCACTGAAGGCCCACAGAGCCCAGTGCCTCCAGCCTGGAGCACGGCAGTGGCTCCAGTGCAAGCCAAGAGACTACAGACCTGTCCAAAACCAGTGCGGCAAACCAGCCCAAACCTCTGACACGTGGGCCACCTTCTCTCTCGTCCCACGGAGTCCCCGGGCAGGGTGCTGGCTTCTGCTGGCAGAGGCTGCTAACGTGCCGTGTTTGGGTGCAGAGTTTGTCCCACTGTGAGCTGATCACGGACGATGGGATTCGTCACTTGGGCAACGGTGCCTGCGCCCACGACCGCCTGGAGGTGATCGAGCTGGACAACTGCCCTCTGATCACGGACGCCTCCCTGGAGCACCTGAAAAGCTGCCACAGCTTGCAGAGGATAGAACTGTACGACTGTCAGCAGATCACGCGGGCAGGGATCAAGAGACTCAGGGTAAGAAAAAAAAGAACTGAAGACCCTGCTGAGGTTGTGACTTGAACCCTTTGGTGGGGAGGAGGAAGGGCTGAGGTCTCAGGTTCCTCATTATACGGTGCCTGTTCTTAAATGTACCGTGAGAACCATCATCCCTGGATTTAGTAGCTGTCGTGAACTCAGAGATGGGATGGGGTTGAACTGGTAGTGAAGAGAGACAACGGGATACTTGCTGTGTCCATGGAGTAGTAGCAGAGAGGAGCAGAGGAGCCCCAGCATGCGAGGGCTGGAGGAAAATCAGAGTCACAGAGTCATGGTTCGAAGAAACCCTTCAGCTCATGGAGTGCAACCATCCCCAGCAGTGCCAGGGCACCACTGACCCCTGCCCCTCAGCACCACAGCTCCTCGGGGGGCTTGGAAACCCCTCCAGGGATCCACTGCCCTGGGCAGCCTGGGACAGCCCTGGAGGGGAACAAATTGCTCCTCAGCTCCAACCTCAACCTCCCCTGGGGCA